>JAKTTQ010000227.1:0-141745 GCA_030581555.1 [Candida] argentea
GGCTCCCCAGCCTGCTCCTGGGTGTTCTACAGGGCAATGTTCAGGCAAGTGCACTTGTGGCGGCGGCGGACTAGTCTCGGGAATTTCACACGCCGTGCAAAGCGTTGGCGGAATCATCTCCAATGTGGGCAAAAGCCTCACCTCGGGCTCTCAAGGCTCCTCTAGCTCCTCTGGTTCCGGCCTGATGTGCAAGCGTGAAGACTTGAAATTCGGAGGAGGTGCCATGGCAAGAGCACAGCGCTTCTTTGCTTTGCAACAATCTTGATTAGGTGTAGACTCTTAGTTTGTTATTCGTCTTATCTGACTCCTTATATGTTATTCATTCTGTCTGGACCATTTGATGTTATCCATCTTATATGACTTCTGCGTCTCTATCTATGTGAAGTCTAACTCCTGGTATGTTATTCATTCAGTCTGAACTCTTCAATTTTGTTCATCTTTTCTGACTATTCAATGTAACTGATTCTCCCATTTCCCGAAACAATAACCACTTTATCTGGTTCATATCGCATCGCTTTACAGGGGCGCACCACCAATGGAAGCGATAAAGGCAAGCAGCCAAGTTCGCGACATACCCTGATCAATAAGGTGGTCGCTCCAATCGTTACGCGAGAACCATGCCCACGCCGCTTGTGGATTGCTAAGAGCCAAGTTGAGGGTGAGGACCCCGCGCCATCCGTCATTGATGCGGTCGATCCACCGGATACATTTCTGCTGCCATTCCTCGGCCACATACGATGCCGGCCGCATATACAGCGAAACACCAGTTACGGGAAGCATATGGATTCCATGGATCCACTCATCGCCCACCGAGCCACGCCCAAAGTAAGTGGCATAGTCAATCTTGTTCTCGAATGCAATTCCCAGAACTTTATTCGTGATGATCTTGGAAGGATAAAGCTTATTGTCATTGTGGAAAAGCATGTACAAGTTGATTGACCTGCGCATAATCGCCAACATCAAGTCAGCGCGCAATTTCATGACCTTGTCACCCAGAACAATCGCCCATAACTTCATACCGTGCAAAAAATGGTAATCCTCCAGCAGTGATTCTTCATCCTTTCCGTCGCCCAGCGGGACAATCCCATGGGCCCAGGAATGACCGTGGAACCAATCAAAACACCGGAATGCCGGGAACGCCCCATCCAGTGATGGGCTAGCGACGTCTCTAATCAAAGTGGTGACGAACGAGCGCACCAACCCATTATTGTAGTCGAGCCAAGCAGGGTCAATGCGCCCGACGAGGGCGATCGCGTGAATGTGATATCCATAATGAAAATGGTGGTCGTTGTACACTGCATTGCCAAAATCCGCAGCCGGATCAGCGCTGGAAATCAAGCCTTTCCACAGTAGATCGTAGACCAATTTATTGGGCTGGCGATTTCCAGCAAACACTTCGATGGCGCGTTTGAGTGGGACCAATACTTTGCGGGCCAACTGCGAGTCCCTCAAGTAGAAGTGGCACACATATGCAAGATGTGCAAACTTATCGAGGGCTTTGCCTGAGAAGTACATCGAATCAAGAACACAGAGTCCCTCGATATCTTGCTGAGCATCTTGTTCGGCGGCTCGCTGAATCAAAGCGCGAGTCAGGTCCAGCCACCTGGTAGGCAGCGTACAAAACAGGGCCCATGGGTCAAACGCAATTGCAGAAGGCAAGTCTGGCTCGTTAAATTCGAGGTTGTTGGTAGCGTATAGACGCATCGGACCCTTGGTGGGCGAGTCCAAGTACACGCTGGTAGCAGCTCTTGCCGTATCACTAGAAAGGGAGTCTTGATGGTGGGGAAGGGCCCATACCAAGCCGGCTTTGTTTGAGGATGAGTATCCGTGAAACGCATACTCGAAAGAATACGTGCCTCCAGAGTTGCGCACGGAAGCTTTCAAATCGATTCGAGATGGCCACATCCCTGCAGCACCGTCGTACACTGCCAGATTCGAGGCATACGCATCCGGTGCAACGCGACAAACCTGAACCAACATTGAACGGCCACGCCCAACGACAGCACTCGGCGATCCCAATTCTAAAATGCCATTGACTGCATAAAGAAGCCAGACTACTCCATTGTTAAGTGTCACGACATACTTCAGGGTAGCGGGGTTGGCGAGACCAGCCGGTTGAAATGAACGGATTCCAACCGCCAGCTCCAAGACAGGATCTACTTCGTTGTAAATGGCAGTCAAGAATGGCATTCCTTGCACTAAAGGAAACGTAATGAATGCATTACGGTCATTCCCTTTCAACTGAGCATTGACCAGCATCTTCTTATGATCAGCAAGGGTCAACCGCCAACCAGCATCCACGGTTTTCCCAGAGAAAGTCCATGACCGGATTCTCGGAGGATTGAAAAAGTAATTGGCCTGATCGCTATTAGGATCAGGGCCATAAACCCGCTGGCTGGCCGTCGTATGGTTCATAGCCAAACCAAATTTGGAGTTTGGCTCGCGATTGAGCCAAAGACTATATGGAAGCGTCCAAATAGGGGCCGATTGGTCACCATCAGCCAAGTTGTTGTAAAAATTATTCGTGTGAATAGGTTCGTCAGATGCTCCAAATTTGCATCCTTTGGGAGGAATAGGGTGGGGCACGCGTGGGAAGATCGAAGGGATTGTCATGGTCGAGATTGGAGCCTCGAACAAGTCGGGACAGTCAGCCATGATGAGGAGTGTGTTTGGTAATGCTGTAACTGTTGAAGTGGGTGGTTCTCACGTATTTATACTCTTCGAACAGGTTGAGAAGAATCATTCGAAATTACACCAGCAAATTGATTTGGGCTAATGATCAATTCAAAGGAAGAATTGAACAACGAGAATAGGCGAGATATGACGAATCTGAGGGTTGTGTGAAGAGTCGACTAGCTATTACGCTCTCTCTTTCTATTGCTGTCCGAATTTTGAATCCCTCGGGGACTGGCAACGTCGCGGCAAGTGAATGCACCGGGGTTGTGTACTTTGACGTCTACTGTGAAAAACGAATAATTGATGGAACTACTAGATGACTTCAAAAATGTGGAGATTAATCACGGAGACTCCAGGGCGCCATCTCGGCTATTAATAACACGACAAGGCAAAAAACAATAATACTCAGCAAATATAACTCCAGTTCCGAGCACGAGTCACGGAAACTCAAGGCGCAGTCTCGCAATTGTAAAAGAAATGATAAAAAGTCTCGTTGAAAATCGAACCCATGCCGCCGCCGGTATGCACGCATGAGAGAATTTTTTCAAGGCGTGGACCCTATCAACAATGTGTTCATGACGCCCACTTGAATACGGAACACAATAGTCCGTATGGAATGCGCCCACGCGACGGTGGCCGGTGCAAATACGGATGGTTGCCGCGATACGCTAAGTGGTCAGACATTTGGGCAAGATATAGGGGGCATTCCTTCCAAATCGGGGTATGGCATTCTGTCAAGAATGGGGCGTCCGGCGAAAAAAAAATCGGATGACCCATATTGGATCCCGATACACCGATCGCCGCCTCGATTCACTTGTTTATATAGCCGGTAAATCTGGCTTATTTGACAGCTTTGGGGGATACCATCTGGAACTTGAGTTTGTGTTAGAAATCATTTCCCTGATCGAGATTATTCTGTCATAGTGCCTTACAATCTAGATCTTCTGGTTATTTGTTGACTTCGCTCTTAGAATATCGCCACTCTCACTCACCTCTTTTTTTTCCCTCGCTTAGCGCTTGGAGTTTCTTCTCGTTCGTTCATTGTCACTTTATTGAACTTCGTCATTAGAACCATGAACGTGCTTTCATTCTCGTTAAATCCTCCTGCAAACCTCCTGCTGCTTCTAAGTAGCCCGAAACCTCCCGTGGTCTCCTTGACCAAACAAAATGACCTCATCGCCGGAATCCCCGATGGTATACTTGCCGTCGTTGCTCCCGTCGTCGCCTACTGGGTGTATTCCACCTTTTTCCACCTTATCGACGTTTACTCATTGGCTGAGAAGTACCGCATACACCCATCTGAAGAAGAGCAAAGCAGAAATAAAGCATCGCTTTCCAGTGTGGTGCAAGATGTCATTTTCCAACACGTTATCCAGACTATTGCCGGTCTAGCCGTGTACATGGTCGACCCCACTCCTCAAACAGGGTATGAGCTCAATGCTTTGTGGCGCATCCGCCACTCCTCTTTCGTTCCCTCGTGGATTCCTGACTCTGTCGTATACCTTGCATACACTTTCGGTTGGCCCGCTTTGCGTGTGGGTGTCGCCATGACCATCATCGACACATGGCAGTTTTGGCTTCATCGCTTGATGCACGTCAATAAGGCTTTGTACAGGCGCTTTCACTCACGTCACCACCGCTTGTACGTGCCGTACGCGTATGGTGCTCTCTATAACGATCCTGTTGAAGGATTTTTACTAGACACTTTGGGCACAGGTATCGCGGCGATCGTAACGGGCTTGCTGCCGCGTGAGCAGCTCTGCTTATTTGTGTTTGCAACAATGAAGACCGTCGATGACCATTGCGGGTACCGTCTTCCTCTTGACCCTTTCCAGATGATTTTCCCCAACAATCTGGTGTACCACGACATCCACCACCAGCAATGGGGAATCAAGCACAACTTCTCGCAGCCCTTCTTCACTTTCTGGGACCGCCTCAATCTGACGGAATACGTGTTTGCCAATGAGTATAAAGAGATGCAAAACAAAATCACATTACAGCGCTATAAGGAATTCCTTAGCAACCGCCGCAAGCCCGCATCGGCTGTAACAGAGGCAGTCCTGGCAGCAAAAGCAAAAGCCGAGTAGGAATCTGACGCGCTTGCATCAGCTTCGCGGTGCCAGTATAGTTCTGGCTCATGCTACCCCCGCGAAGCATATGCTTCACTTGGAGCCATCGCAGAATTGCTCCATCCTGCCCCCTGGGTACGCAGGACTTAATTATTTCATGTTTTCACACAACACAATCACCCCATATATCAACGTCTTGTTCATAGAATTCTTGTATCACGACTGATTTATATTCAAAGGAGTATTGGCAGATTTATTGTTTCAAGCCACCATTAAAGCGAATGCAACCGATATGGATAAGCGTTGAATGTGGAGTATTCGCTAATGGGGTTGATTGTTTTTCTTCAGCGATATCCCACGTACTTACAGTAGTGCGTGCGTCACTCGGAACTCCAGCTTGCAGCAACCCCGTTCAAGTTATACGGATAAACAACCATATTTTTCTCGCATATACGTCTAAATATAGTAGAATTTTTAGAACAAGTCCACCTCCGATAAGACTTCCATAGATAGGTCCGCCTCTGACATGTGCTTCAAAGCAACATCTGGCTCTGTGTTCTGCTCTACAGCAGCCATAAAATCCATTGTAGAGTTTTTCTTCTCGGCTTCAACATCCATGCATCTAACTTTTCGGAAGAGCTGACCTTACATGAATCTTGTAGACAATTCGCATTTACCTCTGTCTTCCAAGTTCTCTGCCAGCGTAGCAATATCATCCGCAAAAATACCCCAGGCGACAGGTTTTCGAACGGGAGCTTGGACATCCTGCTCTTCATTTCCCTCTTCCTCGTCCTTTTCATAATCCGAGTTCGGAAGGTAAGCTTCGATTAATCCTTGTATAGTTGTCATGGCCCGAGGCGGAAGCGTATCTTCGTTCTCAGGGATCACGAAGTTCAGGACGTCCATAGCGTCACTAATCTTCATGACATCAACGTATTCTTCATAAAGTGTGACCATTTCTGGGTCTGCTGGTGGAGGCATAAATGCCTCCGCAGGCTGCGTTGCAATGGCCTCTTCCACCAGTTCTGTTACCGACAGGAATAATGTGGTCTTAGTAAAGCAGTTGATGATTGTTTCAGGTTTGACGTCGATATGTCATGCATCGAGAAACCACAGAATTGCTTGGTACTTGGTGAGCGTAGTTGGGTCTAACTTGGGTCGATTGTTCTTTCCGCGCATGTGATTCCCGTAACGCCAGTCAAGCGTGGCCCTCAAAAGCTTCTTGACGTAGTATGTTTTGGCATGGTGGATTATGCCCTGGTCAAGAGCTTGATAAACACTCGTGAAACGGGCAGGAAGGAAGCGAATGACGACATTCTCTGGTGGTGGTGATTCTTTCAACGCGCATTTGTGCGCAATGAGGTTATCCATCAAAAGAAGTACTCTACGTCCTTTCACATGTTTATAGAACAGCACCAACCATTCTGCCGTGATCACAGTTGACATCCAAGCAGTTTTGTATCCTCTCCATGTGATCCCCTGGTGTGCCCGCTGAGCCTCCGTCAAGTCCCGAGGACTCGCCGAAAATCCAATGAAATGAGGAGGGAGCTTGTCTGAGCCATCAGCATTAACACAGAGAGTAATTGTTAATCTAGTTTTATCTACTTTGGGACCAGGCATGCGATTCGCACAAGCCACTCTCATCCATACTGTAGAAATCTTTCCGGGCATAATCAGCTGCAACTTTGCGAATCTCCTGCATTTCAGTGTAAGCACTATCATTAACAGACTCCGCCTCGCCTTGTAAATTTCTGAACTTCTCCATACCGTTTTGCCCATTGGTTGATCCAGCGACGATCAATCTGAGGCTTTTTTTCACCTTCCTTTGCAATTCGTTACCAGATATCCGCGGCAACAGAAATGAGCTTATCCATCGTGAGCACGACTTTGCCTTCCTCCATATTTTGCTGGTACTCGTAGAGTATCCGATACAAATCAGGGTGTTGCAAAGGTCGCCAACGTTTCACACTTGGATGAGCTTGGCAGTCGTCTGAAAGATCCAAGAAGGAATACTTGGAGCTCAAATACTCATGAATCGTAGACTTTCCAAGACGCATACGGAAAGTCTGGAACCACCATGAGAGAGCCTAATCAAGCGTTGGGTTGTGTCCATTCTTATTCACGTGTTCATCTCGCCACCGGCGTACTTTCTAACCTTTCCTGTTGTCTACCGAGCAATTGGCAGACATCTCCGTTCAATTGAAGTACAATAACCACGCGATATCGGTTTGGAAACGACACAACAAATATTGACAACAAAATGCAACGCGTCTAACTAAAGTGAAAATCGCACGGGATTTCGCCCGACCGCGACAATCAGGAAGGCATATTTTGGTGAGACTTCTTTCTAGAAAACGCGTTTTAATTGGGTGTAAAAAATGGACCTACAGATAAGTGATCCGTATTAGAAATCCAACTTTGTATGCTAATCCAGGATTTGATGCAAAGAAATCTTCCGAGTAGCGAGTTAGAACGCCACTACTTAGTATTGATGTTGTGGTCTTCGTGTCCTGTATATAGACGGGGCGTTCGGATCATGAAGTTTCCGGGTAACACGCGCACTACTGTACCTGAGATGGGTTGAGAGTGCGATTCGTATCCTGCATATAGCGCTGGTGCGATATAATTCAACTACGAGGATGGCTTAAATGACCGGGGTAATTCACAAAATGGCATCATCACGACCAGGAGATGACATCTTCAAGAATAATGTTGAGAAAGTGGTAAGTATCTAGAGCTTATCGCTAATTGTGCAAGTTACTAATTTGAACCAGAATTCGGAATTGTTCACTCTCACATATGGTCTGGTCGTTGCCCAGCTCTGTCGTGACTTGAATAACGATTATGCAAAGGTCAACGCTCAGCTCGATATCATGGGATATAATATTGGAATACGGCTTATCGAGGAATTTCTAGCAAAGAGTGGAACTATGCGATGCTCACTGATGAAGGAAACTGCAGAGGTCATTGCAAAAGTAGGCTTCAAAATGTTTCTCAATATTCAGCCGACAATCGAAAACTGGCTGGGAGATGGCAAATCATGCACCCTAGTAATTGGGGAGCCCAATCCATTAACTGAGTTTGTGGAGCTTCCGAAGGACGCGATATCAGGCGGATTGTGGTATTCGCAGGTTTTATGTGGCGTGCTCCGAGGGGCACTCCTCATGATTCAAATGAGTTGCGAGGTGGCGTTCGTGAAGGATAGTTTACGTGGTGATGATCGCACGGAACTCAGACTCAAGTTAGTAAAAATATTGAAGGATGAAGTTCCTGCGGGCGAGGACTAGTGATATTGCGTTGATTTCAAAAAGTGACATTATAGTTCCTGAAGACGCAGACCCCATTTGTATTCTTGATCTATATGAAACACCTATTACGAATGATGAGAGTGGGCGAAAGGGCTCGACAAACGCAAAATCTCACAAAAATTAGGAGGGTCGATAGATTTGAGTATGAACTCCACTTTTCGCTCACACCAAGACAAAACCATCCGAAAGGTGAACCTTATCTCAAGATAAGCCTGCCCGCCTTAGTTATATGCATGTGTAAATCCAATCTGGATATGACCTTACTTTATCAGTATGGTATTTTGATATTTTATTGCAATGTGTATCTCAAGAAATTCGAGTGTTCTCTTGCCAAAGTGAAATCCGACGTATCACACATGTCTGGCCCGGATAACGCGATAAAAGTCTACTCAACACTACGATGAAAGCCAATCAACCTTGAAAGGAATAGCAGTCCCAAAAAGATCACTCCAATGCCGAACAAAGACTGAACCTCGATGGGTGCCCGCACAAGACTCAAACTGAGCTCACTAACATTCAATTTCTAAATTCAACGCAAAAAAAGAAATTTCAATCCTCAATTGCAGAGCGGAGGTTTCTAATCATCGTCATCTCCACGTGAGATCAAGATGCCAATACCGTATCCTGCATACCGATAAGATGGGAGTGCATTTTGCCGCTTTCCTCGGATCACAAGACTTGGTAGCACCGGCGAAACGTCATCGGGATTGCCCCTCATAGCCTTGCCACTTTCGTCACCACATATTTATCGGTGACTCAACTATTGTCTCACATTACTTTGATTTCATTCCCCCTGTCTGGTCACACATAACTATAAGTTGCCGTTGATTCCTCATCAAATATGTCCGACTCTTTTGAACGCTTGCAAATGAAAATCACTATCCGTACTTCCACCGAACGTTCTTTCGAAATCAACTCAGTAACCCCACTCACATCAGTTGCAGAACTCACGCTGCTATGCTCGGAGCATCCAAATCTTCCAGCCACGTTCAAGCTTATTCATAATGGTTGTCGTCTCTATCCTCCCGAAAGTAGCCTCCTTGATCTCGGCATAGATTCCGACACCGCCTTGATCTTGATGGAGTCGCAGCCCAAACCCAAACGCGCCAAGAAAGTGCGCTGCGCCGCTGCTGGATGTCACTCTGTGCCCCTCCGCATGGTGGGTGACTGTAGCGGATGCAACTCATCCTTTTGCGCGCAGCACCGGCTCATGGAAAACCACCACTGTGTGGGGTTGCAGCAGTGTAAAGAAAGCGCACACATGCGTAATGCAACCAAACTCAATAGCGAGAGCACCATCAATACGTAGCTGTCGTTCCCCCAAACAACTACTCCCATCCTGAAACAGAACCTTTAAGCTACGTGTATAAACGAGGTGCGGGCGGGCCCCGTTTATTGTGTTCTAACACGCCTGCGTAATAATACTAGTACACCCATCTATCATCAACAATAATACTGGACGACAATCTATCCCTCCGCCCAGTTCCCCCTACAGCAAGTCGCTTTTAAACGTTACGCTGCAGGTGGAGTCTCATTTCCTCGTCGCTTAGGGGGCTGTGGTGTCTCGACGATGTGGCGTCGACACCAGGATGGTCGTGCACTAATCCAAAAGTGGGGTGGTGCTGCAAAAGTGGGGCGGTTTTGCGAAAGTATGGTGGTGGCGCTGCTGCAAAAACACCCCAATAACTGGCTGATCGTGAGCAGCATGCCCTCTCTGGCCGTTCAACGCTCGGCTGCGTAGTCTGCTACGTTCAAGGAAATCAATGTTAAAATGAATGCAGGATGTCCTAAATAAATTATATCTACTCATCCAACAAATTGTCCAACACTTCTTGATACTTCCCGTTCGTCACATTATTGGCCTTGATCAACAAACCTTGGGCTTTGGCATACTCGCTCTCTTGCTCAAAACTGTCAACAGGATATAAATTGCCCAATGCAATGTGTGCCTCGGCAACAACGACCCACAGTTCAACATCGTCGGCATCTTGGGCTGTTTCTAATAAATCCAATCCCTGACGCACGTGCTCTAGAGCCTTCTGCAAAGCCTCTTCCTTACTTAAACCATTGAATTCTTGCTTGTCAGCATAATCATCATCGTATTCGAGTGCATTATAAGCCTCGACATATGGCTGGGCCGACTGGAGATTTGCTTGCCCAAGCTGAGCCGCCACCTTTCGAACGAGTGCATCGGGCGAGTCTTTTGGCATGTTCTCGTAAAAATTAAACGTATGCTTCCTCCACCACTTATTATACTTGTCAGTACTCTTCATCGCTTGTAAGGGATGGTTTTTCTCAAGAACAATCTCGTCTTCTTCACCATCATCCTCATCCTCATCTTCGTCCTCTTCTTCCAAGTCGTCGTGGCCGAAACGATCCACAATTTCGAGAAGATCATTCACCGTGCACAAAATCTCATGAGTTTCACTATTGAACAATCTGGTATCATCCATTGCGATCTTCTCTCCAATGTCATAGAGACGCAAACACTCGTCAAATTGTTGAGACAATTCGGGACAACCTTTGCCCACAACACTAGACACGTCCAAGTGCGCAACGTATTGCAATGCAATTTGATTGAGGAGAATTTGGCTCCTCGCGAATAAAATTCTTGCATCTTCAGAGTGCTCTTCGGCATCGCAAAATTCGAGCGCCATCTCATAATACTGCGCGACCTGGCCCACATCTTGCAGGTGATACTTTGCGAGCTCTGCGAGTGCCAATGCATACACAGCATAGAAGGAGGCAGGAAGAGGTTTCTCCGGCTGGGTGCCGTCCGAGCCAGGTGCAACTCCTTTGGATGCACGCAAAAGACGGTCACATTCATGCACAACGCCATTCACCAAAAGTTCGCTATCTCTGTTCAGCTTGGTATATGTGTGCCACAATGCAAGCAATTGGCCCTGCTCATCATCGGCATCGGCCTCTTCGCACAACTCTATGGTAGTGGTGTCCACAATCGGTGCTTCGTCTTTAGCGGACTCTGATGTGCCCGCACGCTGCTTTTTTGCGGCTTGTGCTTTGCCGATCCCCAATTGACGCTTCGGAGCCATGTTTTACCCTCAAAAGTGTGATTCGGCATTCTCCACCCCATCAATACCATTTTATTTGCTAGAAAAAAATACTCACCCTTCCGTCCCGTGACTGATTTATGGGGTGATTTCCAAGAGACGATAATCAACGCGGTTCAGATTCGGAAGAAAGTGGCATTCTCTCTTTCGTCGCTTCTCTCAAGAGGACAACTTTCATCGTATACTGGGAGTCTACACGCATGTGACATCTCGTTGTGATTAGTGTCGTTCACTTCGACGTGAAAGTTTTGCTGCCCTTCGAGTGATCTCACATCAAATCATTTGCAGCATGGTGGCCAAGGCATTTCCTGATCCTTCGCTTTCGTCAATTGGTATGACTGGACCGTATCATTCGTAATTCAGCACTACCAACTTCGCTGATGGCCAATCTCCGCTGCTACAATTATTCATAAGATTCATGACTAATTATCAATGTTCATACAAGCACGTGATATGTTGCGATTTTGGTGATTGCAAAAACGCAATTTATAGTGAGAACTACTGTCGCAAATGTGTTATACGCTTTGAAAAGTATGCCAGGTCTTTTGGCTTCTATAGAGTGCAAGGATAAGGTCCACGCCATAGTTGGACTTTCAAACGCCTCGATTCTTCGCGCTAATAAGGTTCTTGCATTAGGTGCGTTCCCAATCCTTATCGCTCCGTCCTTGGAAGATCCCGATATTGCAAATACCGCTTCGCTCAAACAATTGGTGCAAGATGAGAAGGTGGGTTTCGTCGAAACCAATCTATGCGCTACTGATGTGGAACAAGCACTTATGTCAGTCGGTCGTTCACAGGTGGGCGGCGTTGTGGACCGGGTTTTTGTCGTTCTCCCTCAATCGCAAGACGATCTCAAACTGCTGATTTACAATACATGTATTCGCAATCGCATACCAATCAACACATCCGACTCCCCCCAATGGTGCACGTTTACGCTTTTATCGAGTCATACTCAAGGCCACTTCCAAATGGGTATTCTGACGTCTGGTCAAGGCTGCAAATTGGCACTGCGCATACGACGCGAACTCGTAGCTTCGTTGCCGCCCAATATCAACGAAATCTGCGCCCAAGTCGGTTCACTCCGTCGTCAAATCCAAGAAATCGATGCCGCTGTGGACTCTGTTGTGGTGGGCGAGCACGACGATGACGCCGCGAACTCATCTGCCCTCAATAAATTCGTACCCGAGTTTGACGCCCAAAATGAAGCCGAACTTTCGAAACTGCGCCGAGGCCGCTGGCTAAGCCAAATCGTTGAATATTTTCCGCTTTCCCAATTAGCCACGATTTCATTGGAAGATTTGAGCTTGCAATATAAGCAAATCGCCAAGCATCAAGGTGAAGAATACAGTGAATCCAAACTTGATCGCCCCAGCAAAGCCTCTATCGCCCTAGTAGGCGCCGGGCCCGGTCTGCTTGAACTTTTGACTGTCGGTGCTCTTCACGCCATATACCTGGCTGATTTGATTCTCGCTGATAAATTAGTGCCCCAGCAAGTCCTTGATTTGATTCCTCGAAATAGAACGGAGCTTTTCATCGCTCGCAAGTTCCCTGGAAATGCAGAACGTGCCCAACAAGAGTTATTGGAAATGGGTCTTGCGGCATTGCAACGCGGTCAGCGGGTTGTTAGGCTCAAACAGGGCGATCCCTATATTTTCGGTAGAGGCGGGGAAGAATACTTATTCTTCCACCAACATGGTTTTACGCCGAAGGTGTTATCTGGTATCACATCAGCACTCGCTGCGCCCGTGCTTGCACAAATTCCAGCGACTCATCGCGATGTTGCCGATCAGGTCTTGATATGTACCGGAACTGGTCGTCGTGGCGCTGTGCCCAATTTACCAGAATACGTGGAAAGCCGCACGACGGTGTTTTTGATGGCATTACACCGGATTGGAGAATTAGTCGACGCCTTGCATGAAACAAAAGGCTGGTCTTTACAAGTACCCGCCGCAATAATCGAGCGCGGTTCCTGCCCTGATCAGCGTATAATTCGCACCACATTGGGCCGGCTCGCAGAGGCGGTCGAGGCATGCGGACTGAGACCCCCAGGTCTTTTGGTCACCGGTAATGCATGCCATGTGCTAGCAACTGCTCCATCTGCACACGAGCCTTGGACCATTCAGGAAGGGTATTATGAGGAAGATAGACCGGTACGGCAGTTTATCAACACTGCCATGGCAAATTGATGAAATTCCTTCTCGGGAAAGAACGGAAATGTTCATAATTTGGTGGTAAAATTCGTCAATATACCCATGATGGACTGATTCGGTCACATGTACGAGCCATCAAATACTCAAGATGAGCATCACCAAGCCACCCTTCGATGTTGCATTTAATAAAAACAGCGACGCGGGATTGGCTCAGCCAAGGAGATGCAAAGGAGAATATATTAAAGACAACAGGACGGTGTTGCATCGTGCGCATGGCCGCAAGATTCCAATTGCGCCATTTCTGTGACCTGAGTGATTCCAATGGGATTGCAATGTTCATGTGACTACAGTGAAAGGCGACATCATAAAACGGAAGCCTCAATACTCCTGCTATGAGTTGAGATCGCAAGCATCCAACCCAAAGATTGGCAAAGTCTCTACTAGTGGTATCAATACCACTGATTCCTGAACGAGAGCAAAGCTACACATTCGACAAAAACAGTCTACGGCACAATAAATGCCACACAAATCTGAAAAAACATTCGTAGATCCAAGTAAAGCTGTCTTCAATCACTCGTGGGTAACGACCGTATGATGAAACGTGACGCACGAATCATCACGCCAGACATTTGTGGTGACCGCTCGTATACACCATAAAGAAGAGATCCCGAACGAGATAACTATGACTAAGTAATTATGAAAAAGGGCAATATACATTCGATAGTATATTGTGGATCAAAGCCCATCAAAGGCGATTTCCAACATATGCCAAAATTCAAATTCCACAGCGAAATTTTGAATACCGGCAGATCTCTATATTAAAAAATGTCATCTGAGAATAAACAGCTGCAGGATACGGGGCTGTCCAAAACCACCAGTGATGTAGTCGAACTAGCCGCGGACGATGATTCCAAGAAGTCGAATACCAAGCTGGACCAAAAGTCGGACTCTGCGCCAAAAATGAAGGACGATACTAATAAAACTGACCTGTCAAACCCACCCACAATCGAACAATATAATGCTATCAAGGGCAAACTTACACTGCAAATCCTTCACAAACAAGATCTAAGTGCCAAACTAGCTGCTTTAGAAGAGAACATATATAATATGGAGTGCGACTATTTTGCTGATAGTGCTTACGGAAATATCGTCAAAGGCTTCGAAGCTTTTTCTAAAACGGGGAGTGCAGCCCTTGCGAGTCTGGGCGCTGGAGGGGGAGCCAATAAGCGCCGGTTTCAATACACACAAGATGATCACATCTTCAGTCTCAGCTCGGCATCATATTCTAAATCATTGATGCGTCGACAAGGCAACGGACAAAATTCTGCGGGTTCGAATGGATCGAGTACTCCATCAGCCTCCAAAGACGATTGGGACGAGTATGAGGACTCTGTTGAACCGAGCAATGGCAAAAGCGTGCCTGATGCTTCTAATCCCGTGGCATCAGCAGGAAGTGAGCTTGGCTCACAAACAAGGAAGCGTAAGCCGCGTGTCTTGGATGATTGATGGTAAGACAACAAACGGCATCTGTTGATACTGCCTTCATTGGCGGTTCGAGGCTGCTAGGGACACAAAATTCCATCTTTTGCCTGGTAGAATCTCGATGCGAAGAGGAGTTCCTTCCTCAGACAACCTCCCGGTCGCGTAGTCCTCGTGGCTCTTGAGGGGCTGAGAACTCGCATTAGCCGGCGTTCATTGCCAGTATGGACGTGAGGATAGGGATTGTCTCGTAAATGGAAGACAACGTTGATAAAGGATGAATCCGAGATATTTTGCCAGAATGACAATACCTAACTCTTTCAAATGCTCGGGGAATACGTATAAAAAGAAGTAATAAAGGTTCACTATTTACTTTACTTCGGAAAGTTCAGAGAGAGAAGCATATGTCGCTTCTGAATACCCGATTGAGATATATATATATGTACAAAGATCGGTCTACTTTTTAGAGTCCAATGCATAATTGTAGACCCATGGCTTGTTGGGCGGAAAGTCCGTGGGTACTCTCATATCCAAGGGGTAACGAGTAACCGGCGTGGCCGAGTTGGCCATCTCGAAGAGTTCCGGGGATGTGGCTTGTAAATCATTCATGGCGTTGACGGTGCTGTTATATTGCCTTTCGAGCTGAGATTCACGTTTCAGGGCCCGATGACGCTGAAAGATTTTCCATGCGTTCATGATTGTGCGGTGTTTGATCAAGTCTTCGCTACATAAACGGATCAATTTAGGTTGTTTCCTGCTAGCCGAAAGAGCCAGCAACTGACCGACCACCTTCTGTGTGGAAGCATTCACCGTCAGCACCTTCTTTCCGCGTACGAACACGCGCATAGCAGATGAAGGCGCATGGCGCACAAACCCCTGTGAACTTAGCATGGATTGGTTGGTACAGCGGGCTAACAGACTCAGATTTTTTTTTCCTTCTCGTGAGCTATGAATCCAAGTTCAAGTTCAGAGAAAAAAGGTGGAGATTGCGACTGGCCACCAATAACACTAAGCCGTAATGAGTGATCGACCCCCTACAGATGAGCCTCCGCTGTATGAAGAAGCCTTAGATACCAACACTGAAAAGTTTGCTACCGCTATCACGGAGAAACCCCCACCGAAGGAGCCGAGTAATGGCCGCTTGGATGATCGGAGCAACTTCGCAGCGCCTTCAAATACTTTCTTCGTGAAGCCTACTAGCGTCAACATCTCACAAGCTAATCCGGATAATTTGCATTCACAGTATCCTGATTTCTTACAAAGAGAACAACTCCGTACAAAGAATGGCGATCATCCTCGAGATCGCTCTCAGTTCAAGCATGGTGCGCCACTCAATCCGGGACATACCAGCGCAAGCTCCAGTTCCAAAAGTTTCCCAGGTTCTTCAGGAGTGACCTATCATAATGCTGTCAACCGATAGGTCCATGCCATCCTTGCTTTATTGATCGTCCAGGTTATTGACTTACATCTCCTTTACATTCGATGCGTCTTTTTGATTAGACGTGGTCTGAAGCGTACAAGTCTCGAGACGTGATCCACGAAACAGTGGCAGAAAGGCGTCGCGATAGTCCCTGGCTTTCCTCCCCCTGGAATTCAGCCCCTAGCCCTAATGACGAAAGACGGAGATAGTAGCTTGTCAAGCATGCCTCATGATTGGAGCCCGCCAAATCGAACCCTGTGGGGCCGGGGAGGAATCCGAATCATGATTCTACAATACAGTTTGTATCGAGGCTCAAATCCTCGGTGGCTAGTTGATTCACTGCGAAAACTCCATTGAGGGCAGGGAAAAAAGAGTATAGCCAGAGGCACGTTGTGCTGTATTTCCTGCAATTTGCGTATTCTCCCGAGCGCTTCCCTCAAAACTTATTTCCCTGTTATTCCCATTTTCACCCGAGATTTCGTGCGGAACGATGCGAAAGAACTTGAAAGTCAAATCTTTGAGTCTATTACCATATCTGAACCCGTCCTTCTCTGGTCGTAAATTTGTTTCCTTTTTTTGCAATTTTCCGAACTGTAACTCGTCAGACGTCAAGCGACCTTCAAACAACATATCTTGATCTTACTGCCGATTCCTCGTACCTCGAGCGAGCGCTCTCGTAATAATCTCAAGGAGGGCCTGCTGTAACATGATTTTGCTCGTGTTGTCGAAGCGAGAGATGTTGCTGAAGCGAGCACCAGTCGGTGCATTCAAAGAGGTCTTCTCACTTTCCAAAATACGGCTCAAGTTTCCATTGACAAAGAAGCCTTCACTCAGATACCTTCGAGGCCAAATTTCACATTATGATCAACTTTCATTTTCATGCAGTCTTCATTCGCCATTGCCTCTTTTCATTCCTTTTTCTCGGTTTGCAAGCCCCGATGCTACGTTTACCCCAGAATTGAGACCCCAAGGTAAAAGTATTGAGGATGCTCACATAGACTTTGAGAATTGGACCCTTCTCGAGATGTGGGATCATAATTACGTCGGCGAATCCGATACTCGCAACAATTCAAAGACTGCTTTGAACAGGAGTAGACCAACGAGAAGTGCACTCCTTGTGGAGCCTACATATACCCTACGGTCGAATTGACGTGATCACATAGCGTGTCCCGATTGCCACATTAACAGTTCATCCGACGATAAGCTTGGACCGAGTCCCAAATCACTCCTCAAGTAAAATGATGCAAGAACGCACCCTGCGAAGATGCTTCATAAGTGACACGATATTTACGCAGAGAGGGGAAGTGGCGCCAATGTGATTTCCGGTTGAACAGTAACAATCACGATTTTAATCGAGAGCCAGAGACAAAATACGAGAAACAGGTTCTAAGCCTCGCAAAATATGAAGCCTTGAGCAAAGAAAGGTTCTCGAGCCAAAAGTCGGCGGGAAGCTAAGGAGGTGCAGACGCGTCACAACGACGGGTATCTGATTTACATCAAACCAGCATCTAGGGCCTCTCATTTCAAATAGCGGCCAGGAAAACGCGCTTTTGAAGGACGTGTCTGTTTAATGTATCAAACAGCGATCACTTGTCAAGCGGTATTGACCCGAAAAATCGACAGGTTTACTTCAAATCGAGAACTCTACGGGCCACAACACATTCAACTTTAGGAACACCCGTTATCGAGTGCTGGGACAGGTGGGCCACCCAGTCAACACCAGGAGCATGCTCCCAGTCACAGAAAAGCTGACTCGCTGACCGGGCCGCAGCATGGGAGTACGAGCCAGATCTGTCACCCAGTCATGGCGAGAGTGGCAAGCCCACAACAGGACTAGTCGCACACGGGGCCCCAGCAATTGTAATTCGATGATAGCTCCTCATGGGGCTTGTGATAGATTCGTCACTTGGTCGGAATCGAAACCTGTCTCGGCCAGTGTCTGTGCAATCCGCGGGGAATCCTCAAGTTTGTTCTGAAGCAGTCTCGAGATTGAATGAAGATCCGGATTGCGATCCAGACCGGATTCAGGGCATAGCGCTCTCCTCGTTCGATTCTGTGTTCAATCCTTGAACAGGCTACCACCATGAGTCGAATCTATAAAGATCTCAGCATCAGCCTCAGTACCAGTCGTCGGATTACAGACTATCGTATGAGTTACAACGGGGCCACGGAAACAACTAGGGGTATTATCCTTGCTAGGGTCACCATCGGCCTCGACCTCAGCACGAGACAACGAATTGCAAACCCTAGAATTGGTCAGGTGGACGCCAGGGCAACGACCAGAGAACGAAATGTCATCAAGGCGACTATCAATCTCAGTTACCAGCAGTGAAAATTGTTCAATCGAAATCAGCCAACGACCCACTCGGCCATATCCCCTCACAAAGCACTCGATCTCAATATTACCCGACTGGAGATCAGGGCGGTTACTAGCCTGAGTGGAGTCATCCTTGTTCCTGCTTTTGGATTTCACAAGAACCGCATCAGTGGACTTTGTCTTAAATTTATTTCCGTTTTCTACATCCAGTTCTTGTATCGTATCCAAGCCGATGAATACATATTTGTTCGAACATATAAGTAGCTGATGTCGAGGTTGACGTAGACTAAAGAAACAATTGTGTATTCGATCTCGGTACATTCCAAAAGATATATCCTCAGTCGATGTCATAGGTAGCTCGAACTGTGAGAGAACAACAATGAGCATGCACCAAGACGAACTATGCGTTTTATGAATCGCATTCTCGGCGAAATGTGTTGTGCGGACGTTATTCCGAATACCAATCCACACCACTTCAGGTCCACGAGCTCGAATCTTGCGACACCCATTTCGATGCGAATGAGCTCGTTAATTGAAATACGTTGGCATAACTTTCGTTACGTGAAAATTAAGCTTCCGGTGTATTGTCCTGCTGCCAACCGCAAACCGTTGTGCTTTCTTCTTTTTGGATTTTCTTGTTTGAATACTGTTCTTGTTAATTGACAGCTATGTCTTATCGTTTTTAGAATACGCTATCACCATTATAAGTCCAACCACCAAACTGTTTCTGGACACTTTCACTCAAAAAGTCGTCCACGACCAGGTCCTGGGGTTTTTCGTTGGTAAAGTCTTGATCGAAATTCGAAGTGTCGAGCAAATTATCCACATTGGGCTTGAATGGGGGCAAGTAACTCTTTGCCAAGAGTTTGTTCCAGTCGATATCTTTAAAGAAGGCGTGGCTTTTTATTTCCGAGGCATAATCCAAGCGATTCTTGGGATCCTTTTGGAGTAACAGGATTAAAAGCGATTGAGCATCGGTCCCTTCCAAGAACAGAGGAAACGTCAATGGGTTCTGGAGAATTTTGCGGTACATTGTAGGAACGACTTCATCGTAGAATGGAGGCAAGCCCGTGAGCATCTCGTATAAAAGGATTCCCAAAGTCCACCAGTCCACACTGCGAGTATAACCTTGATGCAAGATCAACTCAGGGGCCAAGTACTCAGGAGTGCCGCAAAAAGTATTTGTCTTCTCTTTGTAGGACATATTCAACTTGCATAATCCAAAATCACAAAGCGCGATATGGCCTTGGTAATCGAGGAGGATATTCTCAGGCTTCAAATCACGATAGATGACATTGAGCTCGTGTAAGCTTTCGAGCGCTGTGAGCAACTCGGCAATATAGAATCGTGACCGATCCATTGAGAATTTCCCTTCACGTTGCAAATGCCAGAACAATTCTCCGCCATTGATAAATGAAAGCACCAAATACAACTTTTCTGGGCTTTGAAATGAAAATTTAAGCGGCACAATAAATGGATTGGTGATGCGAGCAAGCACGGTACGCTCAGCTAGAGTATGGGTGACTTCCATCCGTGAAACGATATGCTGTTTACGCAAGGTCTTGAGGGCGTAAATCTGTTTGGTATCGCGTTTAATTACTTGCATGACTTTACCAAACGAGCCCTTTCCAATGACCTTTAAAAGATCAAAATCCTCGATTGAGAGGTGTGTCTTTGTGATGGGCTTGAACTCTATTGTCAACATGATTTCTCCCATCTCACGAAGAAGAGCATCTTCGCTTGGCCCCAAGCGCATGTTGTAGTTAGTGAATTTGAGAAATTCGTGGTTCAAGATGCGGATCGGTTGGGTGTGGTACCTCAAATTCAACGGGAGTTTTATCGTGCCTATGAGCAAGTCGCCGATATTTCCCAGAGGAGCCGAGGAGTGGCCCGTATTCGAGGTGGCGCTGCTATTGGTGAACAAGTAAGTTTTAGAGGACTTTTCGTCTTCGGGTATCAAAGCGTTTGGTAGACGAACAAACAAGTTGACGTTCAAAAAGTTGGAGGCTGGGTCGCATTTTGCGCTGCCGTATTTCGACGATACATCGAACGACACGACTTGATTCCAAAGCAGCTGGAACACCGTACCCTTTTGAGGTTCAATGACCAAGATATTATTGTCAAACTCCACGGTCAAATAGAGCAACGACTTGACCATGTTTTCGGCACTAGGGATGGTGATTATGGACGGTAAAAGGTTTGATGCCGCTGACCCCGGCAATTGTTCACTAAGCAGCAGGATGGAGGTGCGGCCGGGTCTATTTGCGGTTGCTGCAGTCAGGATCGAGGACAGTCCCGAGTGAGAAGAGTAGGTGCGTTCCAAAGTTTCGGTGTTATCTAAGGCCTGCAAGTTTTTGAGGAGCTGCAGACTGATATGTTCATTGTTTGCGTTCAGGGCCAAGGCTTGTAGGATTTGGCGGTTATTGTTTATGCGAATAGGGAGGTGAGTATTTGTCGAGTTGTAGATTTTCACGGTCAAAACACCAGGGTAAGAGATCGGGGTTGGCGACGGATGAACAGGTGCGTCTGAGGTGGTAGCCGCCGAAGTGGCGGAGACCGATGGATCAGTAACATTATTTGGAATGGAACCAGCGGCGGAGGGATGATGACCACGGGCGTGAGAGGAAGCATCATCGTTAGCCGCACCCATCAGTAGCTTCAGCATATTCTCCGACAAGTTTGTAGTTGAAGAAACGATCGTACGCTTTGACTCTGAAGAGGCGCGGGGCGAAGTATCCGGGGAGTCATGAGAAGTTGTGCGAGAGATCGAGGCCGAAGCCGTCAGATCCGTGGGCTGGGCCGAGACCGAAGCCTTTTCAGCAGAATTTGAGGAGCCAAACTTAAATTTATTCTTGAACTTGAGCATGTTTTGCTGGGACCATAAATTCTAGTTCGATCCCCGAGTTTGAGTTTGCGTGTTGAATCGAGAGGGGTGTTGGATCACGCTTTTAGTTACTTCCCAATCGGGATTTCGAATTTAGTCACGTCTAGTGTCTCATATATGTGCAGGGCGAGAGATGATTTGTGACGTGGGCCGAGGATAGGGGATCCGGATAGAGAGGGAGGAGGTGGCAGGGTGTGATAAGGTTGTTTGAGGAGGCGGCAGGGTGTGATAAGGTTGTTTGAGGAGGCGGCAGGGTGTGATAATTTGTTTGAGGAGGCGATCTAATGTATGAGTTCGTGAGGCACGGGTGCTTCCGCTCCAATTATGGGAAGTATCATGTTCACGGGGCTGATCTAGTGGGGCAACTATTGGATGAGATAGCATACTTTTGAAGTTGAAGGAAGCTCGAATTGAGCCCTGTGAAGTTGAAGGAAGTTCGAGAAAATTCTGAGCTAAATTTAAATTATCAGTATCATTTTGCCAATTGAACCGCATTGTTCCCTCGACCACCCGCAATCCTTATTTGATTGTATCGGATGGAAAGGAGTGTATATGAAGTTTTTGACCAAGCATCACCAGTGTGACTAGTAAGGTATAATCAATCATTGTAAAGGTAGCATGCTAATCCTATTCCACCCGTCCTGTCATCACTCAGGTATGGGATCTCCCAATTAAATTCTTTCACTGAAGTACATTTTCAAAACACCCTTCACCCCAGTCACACTTTCGACATATTGGGATCGAAATCATCGAGGATCCACTTTCGACATATTGAGATCGATATCATTGAGAATCTCCGTGAGCTTCCCCCACAAATGGTTGCGAACACCCGTAATTGTTTCTACGACCCCCTGGTGACTGCGAAAAAATGGGGGAGCCCAACAATCATCAAGTGGCACATTCTTTCTTTCTTCAATCGATCATGCTGTCTACCCTAAGCGTTATTTCTCCCACTGAACTCGCGCGGCTTTTATCTGACCCCAACTCTCGTGTGATCCCTGTGGACGCAACGCGGAATGGTGGCAAGTCATATCTGAGTGAACGTCTTCCCAATGCCTGCTTCTTTGATTTGGACCTCTTTGCTCAGCCAAACGCGCCCTATCCCCAAATGTTACCCGAATTTGCAAAGTACAATGAATCCTTACTGCAATTGGGGATTCGACCATCTGATACTTTAGTCGTTTATGATAAAGAAGGTATCATCTCTTGTCCTCGTGCCGCGTGGATCCTTTCCTTGTATGGACACCGCCATGTAAGGGTCTTGAACAATTATCTTACCTATAAGAATAGGGGATATACGTTAGATACTCTGGATGCGACCTCCTACATTTCGCCTCTTTGCGTGAATCATGTTGGCAAGCCATATGACGCAATCTCTGAATCGGACTTTGACAAAGCATTCAAGAGTCAGGTTATTGATTATGATGAAATTTATTCACTAGTGGAGCAAGATAAGTTGCGTGAGGAATACTTTACGTTTGATGCGCGGTCTCAAGGAAGATTTGATGGTACTGCCCCGGAGCCAAGAGCAGGATTGCTGTCGGGCCACATTCCAGGTTCCTTTTCGCTTCCATTAGGTGAAGTATTGACCAAAGAGGGGACGTTCGCTTGCAAACAAGAATTGATCAGATTGTTCACGACAAAGTTCCTGCTTGACGTGACTAACCTGCACTTTCTTGATACGAAAAAGGGTATCATAGTCAGCTGTGGGTCAGGCGTGACAGCGGTGATTCTCCTTTTCGCCATACAAGTCATTTTAGAGTTGGATGTGCCTATACGAGTTTACGACGGCAGTTGGAGTGAATGGGCTCAAAGAGCACCACCGCAGTATATTGCCAGAAACTAGAGTATTTAATTCAATAGCCGCACGTTGAAATAGGCAAATCTCATGCCTTCTTATAGAATCGAAGCTCGCGTGTCAGTCGTCGTACATTTAGGACAAACCCCACACGCCAACAACCCAAGTGTAAACACGCCCACCTGCGAAAAAAAAAATCAAAATACCAACAGATCACAATTTCGGTTTTGCCTGTTCTGCGGCAACCTCCCTACTCCCAATCAGTATGGTTCTAGGTATTCTGCAGAGTGAAAACATACCTGTTCCTTCATTGCATACCAAAGATGAGTCTATATATACCCGTGAAACTCTGCCTATACGTACCGGTATCAAGCGTGGCCCCTCGGCTCCATTAACAAATCACGTTAAACACCTTGTGCGCCGCAAAATGAGCCCATCTTCTCAACCGGATTCACTGTTGTCCACAGAAAATGTGGATCTCTTGGACTCAAAATATGAGACTTGGCTCTCTCAGCTGCAACTAAAGCATGTTCAGGATTTGCTCGCTTTCATGGAGTTGGAGCGCCTGTTTTCCATGCAAGCCTGATTCCACAATTTCATTTCTCCGCGCTCGCTAATATGTGCGTCTCATGCTAAACCTCTCTTTTGGCGACTATCCAACATTGCTATGATGATCTAGCTCATACAGAAGCGCGCTATCAGAATACTGTCGACCTTGGCTCTGTTGCGTGCATACAAAAAGGGACGTTCTCGTGAAGCTACTGGGCCCCCTTCACTCTCGCAAAGTGTACTTGCATCAACATGAACTCTATTTTTAAAAAAAAATCGCATACCTATTCATTAATACAACATTCTAATTAATATCATTATCAGAGCGAGCTCAGTAAAAGCGTCTGGATTACATTTAATTCGTGCCGTGTACAGCATCGGGCCTCGTGCCCTGAAAACTCCATCTACGCCAGAGACCGCGTCAGACGAAAGTATGCGCCTACAGTTGACTCATCCGCGTCAAAGTACTTTCCATCTCGGGAATTGTTCCAGTCATTATGTCTCTGAGCCGCCCGCACCTTCTCGTCTTCACGGGATCCCCGCTCCTCCAAATCTTGGTATAACCAATGGAGTGCAAGTGGATGAAGCGATTGCGCAAGTCCCACTTTGAACTTGTCGCCATCGGCACAAACAGTCAGTGATGGGATATCAGCACTGAATTCAACATTCGTTTCAGCAATCAAATTATTCACAATTCGTCCTGCGTTCAAATGAATGAGCCGGTCGCACCACGCATTGCCCAAGCCATCAAAAATGTGTGTGGCATATACCACGCAACAACGGCGAGCCTCGCATTCCTCTTTCAAGTATGCCAACAACTTCAGACGCACCACAACGTCCAAGTCAATTGTGACCTCATCGAGTAACAAGAGGCGCCATGGCTTGATGAGCCCCATCGCGATCTGTACGCGACGTCGTTCACCATCCGAGCATTTCTGCATCCGCCAATCGGGATCAATGTCCAAAATATCAACCAACCGATCGCGTCTCTCTGGATATATATCCCCACCCACAGACAGAATAAGAAGACGAACAGCAATATCGCGCTTGATGATTGAGTTCGCAGCCCATTCAGTTCCCAAATACGTCATATAGTTGTTGATATCGGAATTGTGGTGTTCATTCCGATCACGGGAAAACTCGAACGGATCAAACCCCCCAAGTCGAAGTGCTTTCTTGGGAATAAGCGTTTTACCAGCCATGATCTTCAAAAGCGTGGACTTTCCAGCACCATTGGGTCCGACTATCAAATTGGTGCTACCCCATGGAATTTGCAAATTGATGTCGTCCAACCCAATCTTGGAAGTACCTGAAAACACATAGGTCAAGTTGGTGGTCTCAATTGCCCAGCTAGAGTCGTGGTGTCCTTGGTCCATTAGGGAATCGTGAAGGACAAATTGGTGGCGGGCGAAGTGAACGACAGTTGCAGCCAAAACTTTGAGTGGCGATATTCAGATCACGTGGTGGGGCCGGTGACGTGCAGTGAGCCACCGATAATTATTCATAACTAGTGATTTATAACGTTGAAAATGATGTTTTAGTGTGGACCCTGTGAGTTTCCAGTAAAAGATACCGTGCGTTAAAAGCACCAACCAAAAAGATGGAATAGTTGGAGGTGAGTGTTTGCTGATGAGCAAAGAGAGGGAAAAAATCCATGGATCCACCCAGGATCGAACTGGAGACCTTTTCGGTGTGAGCGAAATGTCATACCACTAGACCATGGATCCAAAGAATATGCAAAAAATTGGCTGGTCATCCAGTAGCGATCAGACCTGAGAACAGAATTACCGTGTGACTTGAAGAAACTGCATCATTGTTGGAGTGAGCCCATAGTTCAGGGAGTCAACATGTC
Source organism: [Candida] argentea (assembly GCA_030581555.1). Lineage (NCBI taxonomy): Eukaryota > Fungi > Ascomycota > Pichiomycetes > Serinales > Debaryomycetaceae > [Candida] argentea. Next base: position 25,574 of record JAKTTQ010000227.1, read on the forward strand.
GTCGCTTTGACTTGACCAGAACCACAAGATCAACTCGATGTTAATTGACAAGAATAATCTCGATATATCAGCTGCAAGTGCAATTGGGATTATTTTAACTGTTTCTAAATTAATGTTATCTTAGCTATGGACAAGATTGGCATATTTTGATTTCAAATTTCATGGAGCCATGTTGTAACGTCATTTCGAGCAGAAACATTCAAAATCCCATCACACATCGACCGGACCTCATCCATATACACTGCTTCACTTTTCCGTACAAACTTGCGAATATACGACTTGAGCAACCCACGGTATTCATAGTAGAGCCATTGCTTGTCTGTATCTGTCAAGATGGTGATGGCAGCCTGATCCATTTCATCAGATTGCGGCGGTAACTCTTTGTTGATGGTTATAACGGTTTCATTATTAGTGCCCAAATCGTTAGAGATCGAATTGAGATTGGCCACAATTGACTGCAACAAAAGGGTGAGCAACTTCTTGAACTCGTCACGCTCGGACAGTTCATGTGCAAGCTTCAAGACCCGGTTCACCGACTCCATACACGAGACGTTTTTGATGATAAAGTTGTTTTGCAATTGCAAAGTTTTCTGGACCAAAAGCGACGCATCCACAATACCAAACTCAATCAAATACTCCACCGTGAGGAAAACAACTTGCGGCTGGTGTGACCATACTCTGAACACGGCGTCGACCATCCACTGTTGTCTTTGACCAGGTTCCTGAACAAATAAATCGAGATTCTCGTATTCTGGTTCCCCGGCGGAGTATTTTATGGGGGAACCGCTGACAAACTTCAATTTGTTGATATCTCTCGACAAAATGTTGACAACAGAATAAATCGACCGCGAACCAATGTATGAATAAGTCTGGATCAACACGTTGATGAAAAATTGTTCAGCCTCCACTTCGGGGAGCTGCTCTTTGATTGCCGCTAAAGACTCAACGCATAACGCTTCGAACGCCGTGTTGGTATTCCAATTTGCAACCACGAAGCTGTAAATCTTTGTGGCGATATTCCAAAGAGGTAACTCCGTATTGACGAAATTGTATACCATCTGTTCCTGTGGGGCCACCACCAGTTTCGACTTCAACTGCTCAACTTTATCGGCATAAAGTTTCTCCAAAATATCGCGCACACCAGCATGGTTACCATATAATTCAGTATCGTAATCGATCACGAACTTTCCATTATCGTGCTCAAAGAATGATACATCCAAATACTGATAAAACTCTGAGAGGGGCACCACATCCTGGGTTTCAGAGTCCACAGTAACGAAACTATCTTTAATAACATTGACGTTCAGTAAACGGATTTCTTTGGCGATCAAGTTCTTGATGAAATTGCGTTTGGGATGGTACTGAAGTGCCCCGAACTTCTGCAGATCGGCGACCCATTCGTCCCATTTCCAGCTGAATTCGAAATTGGATATTTGAGTGGTCATCCAATCTAAAAACCTGATTTTGAGCTCATAGTCCAATGTCTCCAAGTTATTATAGAAATACCTAATTGCACGGCCGAAAACTGGGGCAATCAGCTCGGGATTCTCTCGACAACACGATATCAAGACCGAGTAGTAGTAGATCTCATAGTGTAGCGGGTCTGGAAGCTGGAAAATCATGGTCAAGATACTTTCAACAGCAATGTCCTCGATTTTGTAAGTGGACAACGGCGGCTTATTGAGGCCGTTGACATTATCTTTAAAAATCAAAGTCAACTGATCAATCGATGATCCAGGAGGTGCAAATAAGTCTTTGTCAAAGTAAATGTCCAACACGCACAATTGAATAGACGCCTCAGTCTTATTGAACAGAAGGTTCGTCAAAATATCAAACGAAAGGTCCTTGAACAATAGCCCAATATACGTCTCAATACTCGGAACAGTATCAAAGTCAGTCAACGTGTATACTTGAAACAATAATCGAGACGATTCATGCCAGAGCTTGTCAACAATCCCTGTAGGAGACCAGGCAATGATATCCTCGGCGGTAGGAAGCTCAATAGATTTCAACTCGTGTTGCACAACTTCTTGTGAAAGAGAGTTATTCTCCAAAGCTTCCCTGATGATGGGATCGGTGGCTTCTTGATAATTGAGGAAAAGAGCATTGTCGAGTGAGGTCCATTGCTTGTCAGATCCCTGCAAATCAACAATTGCAGCCAAAATAAGATCGATCATCTTTTTAGGCACATACGGCATAGTGTAATTTCCGAGCTTTGAGTCGAAGGGCTGCAAAAGCTGACACGTCTCAGACTCGACGATTTTAAAATCGTGGGCAAGATTGACGAGACCATTAATCTTGTCCACCAATTCAGAGGACCGATCATTCGAAAGCAAGTATGGCACTGCGATCAACACGTTATAGAATATTTCTTGCGCGATTCCATTTCGTTTCTCAGACTTGGTTTGAAGGTCTATTGCAAGACGTATCAATTGATCGAAAACGCCCACTACCGCGTTTTCCCTGATGATGGGAGAAATCGTGGCTAAAAACTTTGTAATTGACTTGATATTGTTGAATGCGCCGGCATCTTCAGAAGTTTTCAGCTGTTCTTTCTTAGTTTGGGCTTTGGGTACCTCCTCGGTGTCGGAGGGGGCAGATATACCACGCAACATGGAATTGATTCTCTCGATCAAAAAGTCGAGGACGTAACGGGTGACGACAAAGTTTTTCGCATTGCAGATGAAGATCAAATTGGCAATGGCACTTATACGTTGTGGCTGCTCGACGATTACCAGGAAAATGGTGTTGAGTACAGCGGTACGCAAGTTGTCCATCTTCTCAAACTCGGCAACAATAGGGTTCGACATGTACAGCATATCGTCGACTTGATTGATGAGATTGGGATTCTCACCTAGGCGACGTATATCCTTACAAACATTATTGATCAACTCCTGAGCCGGATCAGTGTGTTGACGCTTGTCGTTATCATCATATCCACCATTGCGTGAAACATCCTGTCCAGCCTCGAAATCGTCTCTCGACCTTTTCGACGGATGATCCATGAGTCGGTCTTTTGCAGTTTCGCTTCGCACGGTGCGAAATTCGAATCCGTTCTCTACCGAGGAGACAACGGCGTACACGTGACCATGAAAATATGGTCCGGCATACAAGGATGTAGACCCTGCGTCACTGTGTGTGAAGAGGTTCTGCGTAAATTAGACATTCGAAGGGTAGACCAAGACCTACATGAGGTGCTTATTATCGCTGGTTCTCAGTAAGTATGAGACCGCGAGTCAGTAGACAGAATACATTGTTAGTGTAATTAGAGATTATAGGACGCTGCTTGACGCTAGACGACAAAACACATTACAGGACGCGATCGTGTATTTTTTTTAGTGCGAGGATATGCCTCGTCGATGGTTGAGTCATCAGTTTTTCAGAAAGGTTTCCTACTACTATCTTTGTTGGTGTTTCAATAGTATGGCTCTCAAGTCTCTAATTAACAGCAGACACTGGGCCTTGGACGGTGCATTGGGCACTGAATTGGAGAATGCCATCCCTGCAGACTCGCCTTTCCAGCCAAAACTGTCTCGTTTATGGTCAGGCATGGTGCTTCTCCACCAACCTGCCCTCGTGAAGAAAGTGCATCGTGATTACTTGAACGCTGGTGCGGAGTTACTTCTCACCTCCACTTATCAAGCCCTGGAATTGAGCTTACAATGGTACGCCGGCTTGACGACATTGGAAATCGAACAGTTGTGGGATAATGCTGTTAATGTATGCGTAGATGCCGTGACTGATCATGTCAAAGCAGGTGGCCTGCCAACCCCCATAATCGGCTCCCTTGGACCCTATGGAACTCTTTTGGCAAATGGCTCCGAGTATACCGGCGATTACGGAGATGCATCCAAGCAACACATAGAAAACTATTATCGCGGTCTCGTTCACTTCTACCAGACCTCGCCCAAGATCGACACTGTGTTTTTCGAGACTGTGCCTAATTTCAGCGAGGTGAAAGTGATTTTCAATATGATGGCCAAATTGGTGGCTACAGCTCCACTTGAATTCTTGGTCAGCTTTAGTATCCGCGATGCCGAGACTTTGGTGGATGGAACCCCCCTTTATAAAGTTGTGAGGTACATTGAGCAAAAATTGGCATGTGTGCCTGCATTGAAACGAAATTTCTTGGGTTTGGGTCTCAACTGCATCGACTATAAAATGGTCGGACCCGCCATTCAACTGTTGAACAAGGCTCTGTCTACATCGATCCCATTAGCAGTATACCCGAACTTTGAGTTCTACTACAAGTCGGACAAAAAAGGTAGCAAAATGCTCGACGAGTGGGAAAAGGAAGTCAAGGGATGGTTATCAGTTCCGAACGTTCGCATAGTGGGTGGATGTTGTGGCACCACTCCCGAAGATATCGCTATTGTTCGAAAGGTACTGGACGCCCTAATCAATCCATGAGTGAATGACCTTTGTGTCAACAAAATCCAAGCTCCAGCGAACTGACAGCCAATTCAGCTTGGTGCAACAACTGTCCATCTAGTAAAAGTGTTATTCCATAGTGTCAGTTGAAACGCGTGAACCCAACCCCATGCGGAAACTCATTTCCGCCCCGTTTTGAGCGTGCCTCGTTCCCGGGTCACGATAAGCGCGCCTAGATTATTTTTTTGAGGGGGTGTCATTTCCGATGCCCCCCTCAGAGTAATTTGACTCGGCCGGATCCGAGTCACCGGGGCTCGATAGCTTATCGCTTCGTATAAAAGATGAACATTTCCTCCGTTTCTCCGGAGGTGTGAGGATTGTGAGTAGATACAAAAACTTCAAACTCATAATGATTCGTACTTGTACCGTCCTCGCTAGGCGTGCTGCACAATGTAAGATTCCTCACAGTCAATTACGTTTGTTGGCCACTACTGCCGATACATCGTCTGCGAATTATAAAAAGGTCTTCGAACCTTCCGCTTCGGGTATTCCGATTCAGGAGTTGGACACTTTCGCTCGCAGACACTTGGGGCCTACCCCCAACAATGTTCTGGACATGCTTGAAACCGTGGGTTATTCTGAGCTCGATCAATTCTTATCCTCTGCTATTCCACCTCATATCCTCAAAAAAAGAGCTCTTTCGGTTTCTCCAAAAAATGGGTTCACTGAATCTCAAATGCTTGATCACTTGAACGAGATCGCAAGCAAAAATAAGATCGCACACTCATTTATCGGCAAGGGATATTATGGTACCAAGATGCCTGCTGTTATTCAGCGAAACTTATTGGAGTCTCCTGAGTGGTACACCTCATACACGCCATACCAGCCTGAGATTTCACAAGGTCGTTTGGAGTCGCTTTTGAACTACCAGACCATGGTCGCGTCGTTGACTGGGTTACCCATGTCTAACGCGTCGTTGTTGGATGAAGGGACTGCAGCTGCAGAAGCAATGGCCATGTCGTTCCATCACTTGAAGGGTAAGAAGAAGGTCTTCGTGGTCGATTCGGCCGTTCACCCCCAAACATTGCTGGTGATGCGTTCGCGTGCAGACAATATCGGAATTGAAGTCGTCATTCTCCCGCTTTCTCAGGCCGAAGGTGTATCTCAATTATCGAAAATAGCATCAACTGTCTGCGGTGCATTGGTTCAATACCCCAACACCTTTGGTGACATCCACAACTTCACCGAGATTGGTGAAATCATCCACGCTAACAAGGGTTTATTTTCAATGGCCACCGACTTGTTGGCATTGACAGTGTTGAAGCCTCCCAGTGAGTTTGGCGCTGACATCGCATTGGGAACGTCACAACGATTCGGTGTTCCATTTGGTTTCGGGGGTCCTCATGCTGCATTCTTCGCCACTGTAGACAAGTTCAGTCGCAAGATTCCTGGCAGAATCGTCGGCGTTTCCAAGGATAGGTTGGGCAACTCCGCTTTGAGATTGGCGTTGCAGACAAGAGAGCAGCACATCAAGCGTGAAAAAGCCACGTCCAACATTTGCACAGCCCAAGCCCTCTTGGCTAACATCTCTGCTATGTACGCTGTCTACCATGGTCCCAAAGGATTGCAAGATATCGCTAAGCGCGTACACGGTTTTGCTACTTTGTTAGCAGAGAATATCAAATCACAGCATGAGATCGTCAATCAACAGTGGTTTGATACTTTGACTGTGCGCATCAACAGCTCTTCATCTGCAGACGAGGTGATTGCGTCGGCTATTGAAAACTACAATATCAACTTGTTCAAGGTAGACGATCAAACCGTCTCGATTGCATTCGACGAGACAGTCACCGAAGCGGACTTGATTGGTTTAATTGAGGTTTTCACCGGTAAAAATCCTGAAATGGGATCATTGGCCCTTGATGGACTCCCTGATCTCCCCGCAACCTTGGCTAGAACCGACCTGATCTTGACTGACGCTGTCTTCAACACTCATCACTCCGAAACTGCAATGTTGCGCTACTTGCACTTGTTGCAATCAAAGGACTTATCGTTGGCAAATTCCATGATCCCGTTAGGCTCATGCACAATGAAATTGAACGCCACCGTGGAGATGCAGTCTCTCTCAATCCCTGGATTTGCTTTAATCCATCCATTTGCTCCTTCAAGTCAAACTTTGGGATATCAGGAGATGATCACTGAGTTTGAAAAGGACTTGAGCGATATCACTGGGTTCGATGCCACTACTTCGCAGCCCAATTCTGGTGCTCAAGGTGAATACACTGGGTTGTCCTTGATCAAAGCTTACCATCAATCTCGAGGTGATGCGCATCGCAACATTTGTCTTATTCCGGTTTCCGCCCACGGCACCAATCCTGCCTCTGCTGCGATGTGTGGTCTCAAAGTTGTTCCTGTAAAATGTTTGGAAAATGGATCCATTGACATGGAGGACTTGCGTCTCAAAACCACAGAGCATGCTAACAACTTGTGCTGTCTCATGCTCACATACCCCCTGACATATGGTTTGTTCGGCCCTGGAGCTGTTGACATCATAAATGACGTTCACTCGCATGGTGGGTTGGTGTACCTTGATGGCGCGAACATGAATGCACAAGTCGGCTTAACACTGCCTGGAGATTTGGGAGCTGATGTGTGTCACTTAAACATCCACAAGACCTTTGCGTTAAGTCATGGCGGTGGTGGCCCTGGTCAGGGACCCGTATGTGTGCGAAGCAACTTGACGCCATTTTTGCCCTCTCACACCATTGTGAAAACTCCCCAGTCTACCGAAACTTCAATCAAGTCTGTCAACTCGGCACCATATGGGTCCGCTGCTGTGATTCCCGTCTCTTACTCGTACATAAAAATGATGGGAAGCGATGGTTTGCCCTTTGCCCTGGCCATTGCAATCTTGAATGCCAATTATATGCTTGCGCGTTTGAAGGATGCATACAAAGTCATGTTTGTTGGCGGACCGCAAGGAATGAAGCACTGCGCCCACGAATTTATTATTGACTTGCGTGAATTCAAGGCAATTGGTGTTGAGGCCATTGATGTTGCCAAGCGTCTTCAAGACTATGGGTTCCATGCCCCGACAATGTCTTTCCCAGTCGCTGGAACTTTGATGATCGAGCCCACAGAGCTGGAGAACAAGGAAGAACTCGACCGTTTCGTCGAAGCCATGTTAGCAATTCGTGGTGAAATCGATAGCTACGCGAACAAGGAGCCCGTGGGATTGGTTTTAAAAAATGCTCCTCACCCATTAGAGGATATAGTGACTACGCCCCAACTGGAGTGGGACGCTAGAGGCTATACTCGTGAGCAAGCAGCCTATCCCTTGCCATACTTGAAAGGAAACAAGTGCTGGCCTACTGTGGCTCGTGTCAATGACACTTACGGTGACATGAATTTGATGTGCACCTGTCCCTCGGTTGAAGAGGTCGTAGAGAGTCAGAAGTAACCATGCTCAAGATATAGTAATATACGAATCAGTCAGAAGTTTTGCTAGTGACATTCCTATGAAATAATGCGCTCTTTTAGGAAGGAAGACGACCTCCGATAAATCCGGACAAAGATATTGCCTGGTATTTTTTCAAACATCCAAGAGTATTCGTCTTGGCCAGGAGACGTTCGACTCCAGCAACAGACCGTGCCACGTCTACCTGTTGTACGATCGAAAAAGCTATCAGGCCTTCACATAAGCTTGGCCTACGTACTCTAGGATCGAAACTCTGTCTGAGTATTCACTGTTCTCAGCCATCTTGAACACTGCGTCTCCACCCCCATGAACTGCAACGGGATATTCGATCCTCTGGGAGGCACAAACGCGGGCCAGCCTGTCTACCCAAACAACGCATCTCGCTATACTAACCACCCTGTTGGCATGTTTACGTCGGAGAACTCCGCTCCTTACCCCACACGGCCGCAATTGAATGCGCTGCCTTCTTTCGTTGCGAAGCAAGCTGGGTTCTTTCTGTCACAACGCAGCGGCCTGTCTCGTTTCGAATCGACGCTTCCACTCTACTGCGCTGATTGGCTCTCGCACAACGGTTCCGACTTGATTGCTTTAAGCACCTTCAAGGAGAGTATCAACAATAAATTGCATATTTTGACCGGAACGCCATATGACTGTGAGGCACTGGTGCTTGAGGAGTGGCTGGCCACATCTTCGTCTCCTCACAAAGCATATCCGGCGGTTGCACTGAGTTTGAGTCCTTTTCAAAAAAGTAGGTTTCCCTCGACAGCCGAATCTCCCATAAGCACTGGAAACTGCTTCGTGTCCGCCCCAAGAGACAATCGAAGTATGGGTTCTCGCGGTGAAGTCATTGCCACGAACGTTGGCACAGGCTTTGATCTTCAGCATGTGGCTGAACTCAACGTCGAGTATCCAGTTACAAAGCTACAATGGGATCCTCAAATATCCAATCTGAATGGCCCAGTGCGCCTCGCCACGTCCCTGGATGTATTGAGGTTATACAAGCTCGATCAGTTGCCTCATGACCTTCGTAATGCGCCACCCCGACTACTCCAGACCCATGTGCTTGTGAACTCTTCCACCACTGGGTCACCATCACTATCTTCTTTTGAGCAGGCCTCCTCAGTCAACGTATTCCCCCCTGTGACTTCGTTTGATTGGAACAAGGTCAACACTAACGCAATAATAACATCCTCTGTTGACACAACGTGCACTGTATGGGACCTTAATAGGTCGCACCCTATACCGGGACAAGATGAACTGCTGAGCGCAGTCATCAAAACACAATTGATCGCCCATGACTCCGAGGTATTCGACGTCAAGTTTCTTAATAACTCCCTGGAAACATTTGCGTCGGTAGGCAACGATGGCCTGATGCGAGTATTTGATTTACGTGCGTTGGAGCACTCCACCATCATCTATGAACCCCCGCAATTACCTGTCACGCCAGTGCGGGGTCAACGAACGACTCCAGCTGTCAAGTCCAATGCCCTAATCAAGCTCGATGTTTCAAGCGCAAATCAAAACTACCTCGCCACGATCGGGGTCAATTCGAATCAAGTTTTGATCATCGACATGCGGATGCCGGGCGTCCCCATCGCCATTCTTGATGGATCTCTCGGTGGCCGCAATTCAACACCCATCAACCTGATTCAATGGCATCCCACAACCAATCATATTCTTACAGGTGGGGATGACTGCTCGGCGCAAGTATGGGACTGCAGTCGATTGACGCTGCTGCTGCTAACCGCTTCTGCCGAACCTCAGAATTCTAATCTGTCTCAGCAGCCGTCTCAGACTATAGACCTCCCCGTATCGGCGCATGAGGAGACATTGGAGGTCAACGCGGCATGTTGGCGAAGAGGCCATGGTGATTGGATGGGTGTTGTAAGTGGCAAAGGGTTCCAGGCGGTTCACATGTAGTGGAAATCATTTTCGTCGGACCTCTGCAAATTAAATTATTACGCTTGATTATGCTACCTATCTTTACATTCCATGTGCACTAATTTTCCGTGTCCACTGTATGTTTGAACGATCACGTCACGGCTTACCGAAAATCTCGATCAAGAAAGCCTCGGAGTTTGGCTTCCTGCCGAGCAACTCAATCAAGTTCTCCATGGTGTCTCTGGATCCACCTCTCTTCAAAATAGTATCTCTGTACCTGACACCATTTTCAGTATTCATGGGGTCACTCTTGAACAAAGAATAGTAGACATCAGATGAGAACACCAGGGAGTACAAGTAACCATAATACCCACTCTCATATCCCCCGGCAATATGACCAAAAGAGTTGTAAAACTTGATTGTGTTTCCATCTCCCGACATCATCATCACATTTTTGATCAAGTCATTGTAGACAGCCTCCAAGTTTAGCTCCTTCGCATCCTTGGCATTATCAACCGTGTGCAAAGACATGTCAAAGAGCCCGAACATAAGCTGACGCAAATTAAAGATCCCGCTGTTGACGTGCTTTGTCGAAATCAACTTATCGATCAAAGAGTCACTAATGGGCTCGCCCGTCTTATAATGCGACGTCAAAGCGCGGAGTTCGTTCTTGGACCATGTCCAGAACTCTAGCATCTGCGAGGGCATCTCAACAAAATCTGTCTCGACGCTAGTGCCGTGAAATCTCGCGTACCGAGTGCGTGATACAATATCGTGAACGCCGTGACCCAACTCGTGGAAGAAGGTTGTTACCTCATTGTGATTGAGAAGAGATGGCTTTTCCTTCGTGGGCTTCGAGAAGTTGCATACCAAAGCCGTGACTGGGGTCTTACGGCCACCACTTTCGGTCGCGTAGCCAGGACCCAATCCAAAATTGGCAGCATGGCCATATTTCCCTTCTCGTGGGTGCATGTCAAAGTAAATGGTACCCAAAAACTCAATAGCATCATTGCCTTTCATAACTCCTTCGTACACATCAAAGATTTTGACATCGCTGTGCCATTTCAAATTATCGTCAGCATCCTTAAGCTCCACAAATTTGACATCGAATAAGTGCTCGTAAAAACCAAGCATTCTCAATACTGTTTCGTCCATTGGGAAGTACTCTGCGATGAGCTTGTGGTCGACCTCATAGTTCTTGGCCAAATTCATCTCATTGTAATACTCCGAATCCCAGAGGTAATACTCGTCTTGTGCAGGCAATCCATTTGCGACCAAGTCCTCGTTTTTAAACTTGAGCATCTTCTCGATTTCTTCGGCGCCCAATGGTTGCAAACGAGTTTTCAAATCATCTAAGAAAGACATCACAGTACCCTTGGTCTTAGCTAAACGATCCTCCAAGGTGAAGTCGGCAAAGGTCTCATAGCCGAGCAATTTCGCCAAGTGATACCTTTTCTCGACCAATTGTTTCAAAACATCTTCATTCGCGGAATTCTTATTCTGATAGCCAATGTATGCCGCTTTTCGAGTATCTTGCTTCCTGGCATACTTCATAACAGGTTGGTAGTCCGTATACTTATAGGTCATTTTGAGTTTTCCATCAATCTTGTCGAATGAATTTAAAAGATCCTCGGGGACGCCCTCCAACTCGTCCTCCGTGAAAAGTAAAAACTCCTTCTCTTCAGTCAAGGTTTTTGAAAATTGAAGAGATAGATTACTCAAATCAAGCTGAATCTGCTTGACCTTGTCGCGAGACTCTTCATCTAGAGCCAAACCGCTTCTTTTGAAGTCACTCATGATCTTGACGATGTAACGGGCCAGCTCTGGGTCGATGCCAGAGATTTCTCCGTTTTCGATAGCACGGTTTAAACGGGAGAAAGAATCGTAGACGTCAACTCTCAAATTTTGTTCGATGCTGTTTTCATTAAGTAATTCTTCGGCCTTGTTAGAGGCCGCTCTTAACTCCTCATCAGCAGAAACATGTTGATAGAAGAAGATTCGCAGAAGAATGGACTGGGCCTCATTATTGAACTTCGCGTAGGGGTAGAAAACCAGCTCCAAAGTTGGCTGCTGAACTGCGGCAATTTGGTCGTTTAGAGTTTTTTCCTTCTCAATCCACTCATTAGCAATTGCTAGAATCTGGTCGGGGGTGTGATCCCAGGACACATACGATCTGCCGCTGGCCAAGGCGGGGAAGTCGATTGTCATAACGGGAGTCTGGGGACGGGCGAGTAGTAATGATCCAAGAGCAGACGAAGCGATATCAAGAACTTTCATTCAAAAGGTTTCTCGTCTCGAAACCTAGAGTGTAAGCTGAAAAGTGGCTGCTATTTATCCTTACAGAGGGGCCCAACTGTTGGGTGAGGTTTAAGCGGACGATCGCTGCCAATCGAGAAAAACAAAAAAAATCGGGCAGCTCCGCGATCCTCAATGACCAGATCGTGATCACAGGAATCGCCCATTTAGACGATGCGATTGAGCGATTAGTGAAAATGATCAGGCGAACAGCAAATGCTGTGTATCTTGCCGAGGAGTATGCTGAAATGTTGAGCCCGCCTCGTCGATTTTCGGGTTTGCTGCCAGATCCGTATCTATCAGGCGCGCACCGTCAATTCTTACATTCGTCCTGATGCTGCTGAATTTGCATAGATATTGAACCATTGTTCTCGACCAACCATTTCTTTGCAATCAAGTCTAGTTCAGTTTCGGTTCCTCGCGCATATGGTGCTCTCCGCGACCAGAGATCAGGTCCTTGTTCCGTTTCTCCCATTATCACTGAAACATTGTTGTATAATTGGAGATTGAACATATCATGCACAACATTATTCAAAGTCACAAACAAGTATTCATCCGAATGAGCAAATAAACTTGACCGCAGTTGTGCTTTATCCGTGAACAGTGATATAAAATTGTAGGTGGCTAAAAGGTGCTTCGATTCATGCAGTTTTTTGAGTAGAACCCGCATTACGTCCATAAGATCGGCAAGTGATTCCACCAATACTATCGTGGTTTTGTGCGCATCACGAATCTGCTGCATCAGCCAAGGCATGGAGCAGTTGATCTTCGACTCTGTCTTTTCGTACAACGCAGCCTCAAACATGACTATTATCGCTTCCACGCATTCCAATTCCAGTAAAAGAGATGTAACATGTCTCGCGAAGTGCTCGAGCGACTTGACACCAACATGGCATTGGATCATGACTAAGGTTCGTCAGTGCAAAAGAATATGATGACATTCAATGTGCAAAAATTAAACGTCTGCCGGGCCCAGGAATCGAACTTGGGTTTCTTCTGCCACAAAGAAGTGTACTGACCACTATACTAGCCCGGCTTATTTTGTTCCGTTAAATTGGGTAAAAATATCAAGTCGACAATCCGCTTGTAGCTTGCAATTAGACTGGCTAACTTTAAAATAATGATCAAGTCACGACGTCAGTTCATCCCGACGCCCGCGCACCCAATGGGGTGTGTAGAATGGCAGCCCACATTAATAAAACGTAAGGGGCTAGACGACTCTAGTTGTCAAGAAACAGGGGGTTGAATAACGCCATACGAAGATATTGCAGCCCCTTAAATAGCCCACTTTCCGCTTTAAGACAATGCATCTCATTGAAAGCAGGTGTGTTTCCGCGGCTTAGAATGTTGCAGCCCCGAGATTGCGCGCAGAGCGTGATAAAGGGCATTTATAATCAAGTTAAACTCTAGGCGGAATTTCGCCTCCTCTTAGGTGGTTCTCCACAAGAAGTTGGCTTCCTTTTCTTTTCGCCTTTCCGGCATTGGACGAACATACCGGATGAGGGGTTGGCTATAGAAGAACGCAATCCCTTTAGCTTTTAGCTAGAGGAGATTCAACGAAGTTTGAAATCAATAATCTTTTTGTGCCTTCTCCCCTCATTTGGAAGAATCTCACATTACCAGAACTCCGTTAATACACACGCCCCCATTGGGCACTTTCTGACGGACGTTTCTTGAATTTTCGTTACAAGGTTGCAACCAGCCTTAAAACATTAGCAAAACAAAGTTTACGAGATAGGGAGTCAGACAATTGCCAAAGGCGAATTGAATAACGGGCTGCTGGTAATGTGAGATTCTTTCGACAAAGGCTGGGAGGAGAGGCACAGAGCAATTCTTATTCAAAACTCGTCTGACCTTTAGCTTAAAGCCTGAGGCGGAATGTGTTCATTTACAGGCAATTTCAACCCCACCCGAGTATGTTCGTCCATGCCTGAGAAACAAAAAGAGAATTAGGTAACGAACTTTTTCTCGGACATCCATCTGTAGTGCGTTCGAAATCCCACCCAGTAACTATCTAGGCTATTATAATCTTTCCGAAAGGATACGACGTTTTCTTCCTGTGCCCGATCCCTGGGAGTGGGACCTGGCTCGAGCCATTCCTTGCGGAATACGACTCCCGCATCACACACGGATGTGTGGATGCTAAGGGGCTGGCGTGCCACGTCTCATAGACGCACGCCCATATTGCTCGCTTCATGTGTGTAGCTCTGTGTAATCGTAATATCACAGTGTACTGGTTGCCATTTCACGATTACTCGCGGGTAAGTTGGCAAATGACCTGATGTCATATCCCAATGCAAAGTGCTTTAGAGCTATTCACTTTTGGGCCTTCAACCACAGACAACCTCAACTGTCTGCGGTCTTGAACCGTTAAATTCATGTAAATTTTACGGCATAGCATGAAGATAAAAGAGTTCACTAAAACGAAAGTCCGTGAAGCCGTACTACCAAGTTTCAGGATATGGACTGAGATCTCGTTGACTGGCATTGGTGGCAGTATCAGTAGCGATCAGGTCCATATTGCGCAGAGCAAGTGTATACACATGATCAGACTAAACAACTGCTGAGGATAAGGCACAACATTTCAAATCTCGTAAATTGCGCACCACGAGGCCACATGCTCAGTCGATATGCTTCAGGTCGCCATATTCATCAGTCGCTGATCTCATCAAACAGACTTCCCACGTCGATTTGTTATACTCACAGGATTTTTAGGCCCACCCATTTACGGAGATTATCGCGACGAAGTGGAACCCCATTGACTGAAAAGAACCAGCACATCCATGTTAGGATACGAACAACATGTATCGATTAGTGGCCATCGTTTTGGTGATCTTTCTTCGAACAACTTTGGCGATAAACACCCGAAACCGAGGCCTTCGAACCAGTGAACAAATCTTGATAGTTCGGATTCCACTTCCACCCTACAAAACGAATAGATTTGATAATGAACATGAGTAACTTATACACTACGCTATACCAATAGAGCTAGCAAAGAGCTTACTTCTTACCAGCCTTGACAGCGGCCTTGGTAACCTTACCAGCCTTGTCGGACTTTTCAACAGACTTGATGACACCAACAGCGACGGTCTGTCTCATGTCACGGACGGCGAAACGACCCAAGGGAGGGTACTCAGTGAAGGCCTCGACACACATGGGCTTAGAGGGGACCATCTTGACAATGGCGGCGTCACCAGACTTGATGAACTTGGGGTTCTCCTCGGTCTTCTTACCAGTTCTTCTGTCAATCTTCTCAATCAAAGTGTCGAACTTGCAAGCAATGTGGGCGGTGTGGCAATCCAAGACGGGAGAGTAACCGGCAGAGATCTGACCAGGGTGGTTCATGACAATAACCTGGGCGTTGAAGGACTCAGCAGCCTTGGGAGGGTCGTTCTTAGAGTCACCACAGACGTTACCACGTCTAATCTCCTTAACAGAGACGTTCTTGACGTTGAAACCAACATTGTCACCGGGGAGACCCTCGACCAACTGCTCGTGGTGCATCTCGACGGACTTGACTTCAGTGGTTACACCAGCGGGGGCAAAGGTGACGACCATACCGGCCTTGATGACACCGGTCTCGACACGGCCAACGGGCACCGTTCCAATACCACCAATCTTGTAGACATCCTGCAAAGGCAATCTCAAGGGCTTGTCGGTGGGTCTGGACGGGGGCTCAATGGCGTCGATGGCGTCCAAGAGAGTCTTACCAGTGGACTTACCAGCCTTGGTCTCCTTCTCCCAACCCTTGTACCAAGGGCAGTTAGTGGAAGCCTCAATCATGTTGTCACCGTTCCAACCGGAAATAGGGACGAAGGGGACGGTCTTGGGGTTGTAACCGACCTTCTTGATAAAGTTGGAGGTTTCCTTGACAATCTCCTCGAATCTGGCCTTGTCCCACTTGACAGAGTCCATCTTGTTGACGGCAACAATCAACTGCTTGACACCCAAGGTGTAAGCGAGCAAAGCGTGCTCTCTGGTCTGGCCATCCTTGGAGATACCAGCCTCGAACTCACCGGTACCACCAGCGATAATCAAAATAGCACAGTCAGCCTGGGAAGTACCAGTAATCATGTTCTTGATGAAATCTCTGTGACCGGGGGCGTCAATGACGGTGACCTGGTACTTGGGGGTCTCGAACTTCCAAAGAGCAATGTCAATGGTAATACCTCTTTCACGCTCAGCCTTAAGTTTGTCAAGGACCCAAGCGTACTTGAAGGAACCCTTACCCAACTCGGCGGCTTCCTTCTCGAACTTCTCAATAGTTCTCTTGTCAATACCACCGCACTTGAAAATCAAGTGACCAGTGGTGGTCGACTTACCAGAGTCGACGTGACCAATAACAACGACGTTAACGTGAAGCTTTTCCTTACCCATGTTTGCGATAGATTTCTAAAAGTGCCAGCCGGGAAAAAATTTTCGCCTTTATATGCGGTCACATCTTGAAAAATTTTCAGCAAGTGGATGGGGACGTTCTATAAAGTACCCATGGACAGGATCAAACTTACGCGTGTGATTTCAAGACCTTTGCATTTCCGGGATAATTCACTCCATCAGCTTTCGAGGAAGTCTCGAGTGTTAGGTTTCTATTGTTGAATATGGTAAAAGGTAAGCCAGTGGTGCGATGTCAGATGACAAGCGACGAGTCAAATTCCTTGTGAAGAATTCAAAGGCTAGATTTACGTTACTCTGAGGGGTCGCAGGAGACAGATGGCGATGAAGATGCCACGTGATATCTACCCACGATTTTAGTCTTCTTCAACTTCTCGTCATGGAGCCTATGAATATAGATGATCATGGATATTCCAGTCTGTATGGGTCTTTAAGTTTATATCAGCGACGTGTAAGGAAGTTTTATGTTGTGTTGGCTGTTTGGGCCGTCTTGTCATTACCGTGTAACCCAATCTTGCTGTGGTTGGGTGAACTTGTGGGCCTCCACCCGATCCTGACCATCGGACCCTCCGAATCCGAAACTCTTTACGCTCAGTGGGCTGCGCTTTGCACATCTGGCGTCTTGGCTTATTGTGCGGGTGGTTTTTCAGTTATGACCCATGAAACTCACGCTGGTGGTGCGACGCCTTCGTTGGAACACTTGTGCTGGCACGCGACTCTGCTCATAGCGTATGGTTTAACAGGAGGGTTCTCCGTCCAATTGTTATGTCGTAGATTCAGCCATTGATTGGATCGGGATCCAAACCCTGGGGTAGTTGGAAGATCTTTCAAGACATAGTTGAGCGGTCGATTTCTATTATCTCTGCATGCACAAGTTCGCGTAAAAATGGTGACTGACGGAGCGCCTATGGTCGGTATGGCAAAAGAAGCCGTATCGGAATCAATGTACTCGATGATCCAAACTATCAAGCGGATCCATACTTAGAACGCTATTTAATCTATTATCTCATCACATGTACTTACACATTTGCTGTGTTTGAGGGTGAAGACGCGCTATTAAGCTTGGGGACTCGAGCCGACCTCTGATGGCTATTGGGAGAAGCAAATCCATTGAAATTCAAATCCCTGAGTCTTTCGCCTGTATAAATCTCTACGAGTCACCAAGATTATGAGAGCTGAATTGAGTATATTTCTTTAGGGCACATTTTCTAATTGATTGATACGCAGCGCGACGATTCGAGATAGCAATATTTACGGGGTAAGAAAATAAGCAGTTTGGTAGCAATCGAGTTGATGGAAGAGAATCCGGGGAGAGGTTCTCAAGATTTCGACACAGAGGCATGGACAATGCACCACGTAACGGTCAAAACGTTCGTTACAGGCGCGGCTAGAATAACGATCGAACCGATCCCCCACCCCCACATTGAACCCACTCATTATTGCGGCTTGCGGAATACGTCGCCCGTCTTACTTTGAGCGAAAATGGTGGCACGATCAATGCTATCAATCGAAGACCGCGATGCCAGCGAGCGGCGGCGTTGTTTGCGGGCTTGGCCGGGATCAGGCTTGCGACCCTTGGTGGATGCAAACAAGCCAAGGATATCAGTGATCGAAAGCACGCCCACCAATCGCTCACCTTCCACAGGAGAATGGCCATGGTCTACAGGGGCTGGGGGTTCATCGGCAGAGTCACTGGTCTCGCCTAGCGATGCAGATGCCAGTGACGCATTTGATGGAGCTCGCGGCCGTTTCCGCTCAACGATCCAAAGACGATGGCTCCGCGTAGCGACCAACTTGGCCACTGCCCTTCCCAATGATGTCTGATTTGTGACATAGAATATGGGGACCTGGTCTTGACCATGGTCCAAGCCGCTTTGGAAAAGAGCGTACGAAACAAACGTCATGACGGGTTTGAGCAAATAATGTGAGTTTTTGGTCAGAGTGAGATGCTGCACGTCGACGATGGAGATATTGCCACGCAATCGATTCTGGCGGTCAACCACTGCTAGAGACGATATGCGTTCGTGGAACATGATGAGCAATGCTTCAATCAAGGGTTGATCGTGAAAAATGGAAATGGGATTAACCAGGCCTATTTTGAGATCGCCGATTGATTGAGAGAATGTGGCTTCGATAGCAGGGAAACGGCGCGCATTTTCCCACATGTATCGCAACAATCTACGTTGAGAGAGGACAGCCAGGATTTCGTCCAGCGGCGGCGACGTGATTGCAAGGCGATGGACACCATTAGCAAGAACTTCCAAGGCGTTTCCCAAAGTGTCGCGATCGCTGAACTTTGCGAATGGGTTCT
Source organism: [Candida] argentea (assembly GCA_030581555.1). NCBI lineage: Eukaryota > Fungi > Ascomycota > Pichiomycetes > Serinales > Debaryomycetaceae > [Candida] argentea. The sequence goes on from JAKTTQ010000227.1 coordinate 44,302, forward strand.
TGGGGTGCAATTTGATAATGACAGTGACAGGGACCAGTTCACCCCGCTTCGCGTGAGCAATGTGCTGCGACAATTCTTTAGCGTCGATATTGGAACATTCCAAGTCTGCTTGGGAAATTGAACCTGTGACCAAAAGCAAGTAAGTGATCAAGTCAGAATAGTCAAATGAAAGGCAAGAAGAGATATCAGAGTGCGGATTGAGGGTCACGGGCACTGATGTGAGTTTATGTTTAGCAAGTTTCTCGTATGCTTGTTGAACAGAGTAAGATGCATTGATTGAAATGAGCTTACCTGGTTCGGACAAGTCCGAAAGGGGGATCTGGGTCCAGTCAGCGACGGGCGGGGCAGACGCGCGCAGGGAAGCACGCGACAGAACAGATCCTGATCTGCTAAGACTCAATGCTTGTATCTCATCTTGATCGAATTCAATCGGGAGCGGGGGAGGAGAGCTTAAGAGCTCAGCAATGGACAGTTTACGCGAAGAGTGGTGCGGCTGGGCCAGTTGGTTGTGATTAAGATTGAGAGGAGTGCTATGTGAGACTCTAGGAGGGGTAGGAGACGGTGACTGCGAGGGTGACTGCGAGGGAGGCAACGGCAGTGGCAGGCGATTGGACATTATGGTTTAGACAAATGTGATTAGAGAAGAGGATTCGAAGTTCAAGCTTCAATTAAAAGTATTTGTGTCAAGTCTCAGGCGAGAGATAGGGGTAGGCAGAACGGGGTCAATTGAAAGCAACCGATGAATGGCTATAAAACGCGAAAATACACAATTCTTAGACAGTGGGATACTTCCAATTCCACGTCGCAAGAAGGGCCGTATATAGTAACTGGTCTTCTAAGACGTCCTTGGCACAGCAACAAATGTCACCAGATTGATCAGGATCCCAGTGGGTGGCGGAGCTGGCGAGCGCACGTCGAGTGGGGGAAAAGGAAAAGCCTCCAGGCACGTGACAGAGGTCACGTGAAAGAGGTCACACTTGTTGAGGAAAACGGCACATTGGGACTCAAATAGGACTTACATGGGGGAGGAGAGGTGATGACTAGAGGATCCCAGTCAGCGGGATGGATCTATCGCTCTGGCGAAAGATGGCCTGGGCATTAGACAGACAGTTGCGACCCTGCTGACGGACTCAAATCCTAAACGAAATCGTTGGATCCAACAAAAAATGAGTACACTACCAGACCATCAATTAATCCTATCGATCGATATATAAATGACGCATAGCAAATCATCAAATAATATTCGTGTAGGCCGATCGGTAGGGATCGCACCGGTCCGGCCGCATCGTCCTGATTTCAATTGTTTAGGCGAGAAATCGTACGTCTAGGCCATCACGTGGTCTAACAGATCTCGTGCCATGGCTCCAACAAGAGTCGGAATTCCTCTGACGAGAGGTAAAAAAAAATCACGCCACCCACGATTGTTGGGCGTAGCCCCCTATGCCTGCATCTACTGTGCAATCGATAATGTTGGTCGGTGAATTTGTTGGGCGTGATGTCATCTGAGAAGCAATTAGCAATTTTTATAAAAGACATTGGTTTTTTCCTTCACCGGACATTCGTTTTGGTCTTCAGTTATTACAAACATGTCTGACTCACTAGATGTTGCAGATATCACTGTCCTCAACGCCCTCGCGGCCGGCACCAATAAGAAGAACCCACGTATCGTCGCTGCCGGTTTGGGTGGAAAGCTCATGGGCACCCGCGATATGGTCAACGTAACCGCAGAACAAATCACTCAAGATTCCCTCGAATCAATGGAAGCCTATGAGGCTCGAAAGCAAGCTGCCGCTTCAAAGTCAGCACGAAAGACTCATATCTCCGAACAGCCCATGACCTGGGCCAACTTCCATCAGCACATCAACTGGTTGAATTTCATTTTGGTGGTGGCGTTGCCGGTCTATGGTTTGGTTAATGCTCTAGTATACCCACCTCCCATGAAGACGATCGTTTTGGCTTTTGTCCTTTACGTCTTCAGCGGTGTGTCTATCACCGCAGGCTACCATCGTCTTTTCTCCCACAAGTCTTACGACGCTAATCTTCCCGTTAAGATGTTCTTTGCCTTCTTCGGCGCAGGTGCCATTGAGGGTTCTATCAAATGGTGGTCGCACTCTCACAGAGTTCACCACAGATACACAGACACTCTGCGTGATCCTTATGATGCTAGACGTGGTTTCTGGTTTTCCCACATGGGCTGGATGTTGACCAAGGCCAACCCCAAGAATAGAGCTCGCGCCGATATCTCCGACTTGACTTGCGACTGGCTCGTCAACTTCCAACATCGCCACTACCTCATAATCATGGTTCTCGCTGCATTTGTTTTCCCTACTCTCGTTGCTGGCTTCTGTTGGGGCGACTACTGGGGTGGATTTATCTACGCTGGTCTCCTCAAGACGTTCGTGATTCAACAAGCTACTTTCTGTGTGAACTCGTTGGCCCACTGGATTGGTGTTCAACCCTTTGATGACCGCAGAACCCCCCGCGATCACTTCTTGACCGCGTTCGTCACTTTTGGTGAGGGATACCACAACTTTCACCACGAGTTCCCCTCAGACTACCGTAATGCATTGAGATGGTGGCAGTACGACCCCACCAAAGTTGTCATCTGGGGTCTTTCAAAGTGTGGATACGCTTGGGGCTTGAAAACTTTCTCGCAGAATGCTATCGAGCAAGGTTTGTTACAGCAGCAGCAAAAGAAGTTGGACAGCACCCGCCAGAAGTTGCAATGGGGTGCCCAAATCGAGGACTTGCCTGTATGGGACCGTGCTGACTTTAACAAGAGGGCCAAGGCTGAAGGTCTCATTATCATTCTGGGTATTGTTCACAACGTCAAGCCTTTCATCAAGGAACATCCCGGTGGTCAAGCCTTGGTCCGCGCATCCTTGGGTAAGGACGCCACTTCCGCCTTCAACGGGGCTGTCTACGCTCACTCCAACGCTGCACACAACTTACTTGCGACCATGCGCGTCGCCGTCATTCGTGATAGTCACGTTAACGCCAACACCTTCGACATGCAACAGGAGTTCTTGGACAAGGAGAAGGTACAGTAAATCTGTCATCTCCCCTCAGCATTTATCTTTATTTGTTTAGCAATACACATTTGATTTACTTTCAAACTCTGATTTACATGGTAAACAGTCTATCACGGTAATCAATCTGCCACGGAAACAAATTTCTGAATCCAGGAATTAGCCTTATCACGCCTGCCGAGATCCTAAATCACTACCCCATCTCCATAAACGTACGTTTTTGCCCCGCAAAAAACCATATTTGGCGACCCCTCATTGGCTGGTTTTCCGAAACACATTGAGATTCGTGCCAGGTGGGCCCACGATTTCTTTGTTCCGATAAAATCCCCGAAAAAACTCCGACATTTTTGCGAGCACGTACTGCAGGAAAACGGGTTCCGCTTCTCTCCGCACCAGGACTCAAAAAAGTGGTACGACTTTGGGCAAGGGTAAATGACAAGGCGTACAGTATATAAACGGATACTTTATGGCGTGTAGTGGCGGTAAGTTCATTATCCAAACACTACTGTCTCCGCTTTTAGCCTCCTAACATCCATTCTCCTACCTCCCACCTGAAATTTTATTATCTTTTGCAACCAAATTTTACAATGTCAGCCGTTTTGAGAACTTTACCGAGAACTTCTTTTCTCCTGTTGTACGCACAAAGAGTGCCCTGCGCTATGCTTTGGTGCACTGGTATTTCAGCATTCCTTTTCTGGCCTCATCTCTGGCTGCGAATCTCAAACAATATGCACAACGTCCCTCGCAAGAATGTGGTTTGCGAGGCTCTCCCCTTCTTTTAACTTATATATTAAAATTCAAAGATCCAAATAGACCTCGATTGTACCAATCCATTGTAGTCAGGAAGGAGCAGCATGGTTGTTCGAAGGGTAGCAATCTAATGGCAAGTGTCTGGGGAAGTGTTTTTCACATTTTTGCAGGGAGATGTTGCAAAAAAAATGGACGAGACCGGAGTTGAACCGATGACCTTCCGCATGCGAAGCGGACGCGCTACCAACTGCGCCACACGCCCTGATATTTTTCGACTTCGAGCGCGTAACGTGTCGTAAATCAAACCTTACTCAATTGAAATGATTTTGTTGATGTTGAACGAAAGCGTAGAATCATTTGGCTCTGCTCATAAGAGAGGTATACCTTTATCCTTGACTCTACCTGTACTTTATCAGTATGCCAATCAAACGCATTTGCGCTAAAGCTTCTACACAGCAGCACAGGATGAAAATCTTTTGGCCGGTGTGGAGTATCGGTCTTTCCCGATCGCATCTAATTTCGATCATTGTTGCATTTTGCGCTGCACGTTTTTTGTGAGCGCCAGATGGTAACGAATTGAGTAAATCACTCTTCGGGCGGTAATGTGCTTGCCACTTCACGGATTCTCATTACACTTTATGCTTTGAGGACGATACGCAGATGAAAAAATGGTCGCAGTGATTTGCGAAAACTCCATTATTTGCCAACGTGCGGGGAAATGGATTCTCGCGAATTTTCCCGGTTGCATTTTCAATAGCTCGTCTCCAAATAGTCGTTACTGCTCCGAATATTTCTCGAAGGGTTGCGTCGATCATTCCCTTCCAAATTGTCAACAGTCGTGAAAATTCATCTCCGTAGATATGGACTTATCAAAGTGATCTGTTGGCATCAACGTGAAACTTCCAAATGAAGCACTGGCGTGAGGAATCCATATGGCACCCCGCACTCAGCTGATATCTTCATGGATGTACAAGCGCCTTCACCAGCCCTGGTTATACAACGGCTTGTGGAGATGAAAGCGAGTGAAGCAACGCATCTGAAATGGTGTCATTCATCGGGAACATTAAATTTATAAAGTGTTTTAGCGGTTTTTAAATTTTGTAGCAACAGGAACGAAAAGTGATCCACTTGTAGACTGAAAAAGCGTGGCATGGACGTATTTGCCTCGCTCAAAGTCTAATTTTGACGTTCGGTAATTCCCTAGCTGGACCTACTACAAACTGATTTATTTTCCTTTTGTACACGTCTTCCGTCGAACATGATTTTTGAAATAATCCTTCAAAGATAGACTAGTCCGGCCGGCTGATACCTTCAAATTGACACATCTAAATCACCTGGCGACAGGTTGCATTTCCGACTGTGCCTGTATACAGCACGATACCATTGCGCTGTCCGAACTAATACTTTGCCGCTTTGGGGTTAGAGTGTTAACCTAATCTTCACTCTTCCAAGTTCGCTTCAATGGCTCGATGCTGGCCTCACCACCAAGGAAAACTCTCAATGAGTTCTTTTTGTGGATATATCGTATCCTTATCGTGAAACCAAATAATGTGGAAGTCACAACATTTGGCTCTGTCGAGTCAACATGCGGGTGATGACTTGTCCGTTGTCGAATGCCTCTCTCAACCTCCAGTAAAAATATCACTGTCAGTCTACCTGGTGCGGATTTGGCTGATCATCTTTGTGCGCTGGATACCTTGCGTAGGATCTTGGTTGTTAGTCTCACTGGAAGACCAGATTGCGCTCATTGAATGTTTGGCATGACTTGATCAGGAAAATATTGTCTATTAATACTGTTTGATCAATTCTGACTTCACAGCTTAAATTGTCTGACATCGATAACATCTAGTCGAAGCGGCTATTCATCTGGTATCTGGCTATGGCGCAATTGCTGAGCCCTCTCAAAAAGAAGCTTATAAGCCACTGGATTTCCACGAATCTAGCTCTGATCGATCTCTCGGTTTCAATTTTCCTTGATTCGATGAAACATCTTCTCATCTTGTTTGCTATGCTCGCGTTAGCCGTGGCTCGAAGAGTCCTTTATTGGGGAAAGGGCTCGGAGAGTCAAGCGAAAAGGCTTGTCGATGTCTGTCAGAGTCAGTATATTGATATGGTCGCGCTCGACTTTGGCTCGCAACACCTCCGAATGCCTCGATTGAGATTGGAGCGCTGCAATAAGAGAGAAAATAGCGTATATGAGTGCCAACGTTTTGCTGATGATATCGCTGCCTGTCAGAAGTTGGGTATCGAAATCATGATGGTCATTCGCCAGGAAGCAGATATTTTTCGGGTTGGCCCCAACGCAACAGACACCCTGGAATCATACAGCAGAAAAATCCATGAGGCCTACGGCCGCGACCGGCAGATTGGCGCACACAGGCCCTTTTTAGACGCTAGTGTTGATGGGTATATCTATCATCCACTGCGCACAGGCTTGGACAGATTCCCAGAGCTTCCTGCCGAGTTGAGAAAGTTGGATCCAAAATCCATCATAGCAGCAGATGTGAGTTGCGTGGCCCTCATGAACGAAAGCGGTAACATTGTAATCAACAATAAACTTGACATCGTTTTTGTGCTGTTTGAAGGGAAATATTGCGACTTGAATCGACCATTCCCTTGGCGTTATTGGGAGTCTTTTATTGCTGAGAATCGTTTCTCAAAATTGAAAATTATTCCTAAAGTTCCAGCCAGTCAAGTGGCTGGAGGCGCGAGTTTTGCTCTTCCGCTGGAGGCTAAGTACAATATGAAGCAAATGAACTCGAGACTGAATTTTGACGGCATCGCTTTTTATGACGAATTCAAAACGAGCGATGTCCGTAATTTAGAGAATACTATCGACTTTGTTAAATTGTGGGGCCGAGTTTATCATTCCTCTCTATACCCCCAAATGGCTCCTCCATCGAAGTCGACACTGTTAACTATGGTCAAGCCAGCCAACTCATGGCCGGCGATTGTGAGCTCAAAAAGCCTGTCTGAAATTACTCCGATATCCAACTCCATTATTGTCGAGGGAGGCGGACATGACAAAGTTTTCCCGGCGGGAAACGGGAAAGATGTGCTCCACAAATTCAGTACCTCTCGAGTTGAAGTCCAGCCCACCTTGAGTCTGGTTGACAGTGGTGTGTATGGGCTGAGTGAATCAATCACTGAGGCTGATGAACTTCAGCCCACCTCAAGTCAGACGGTTGGGAAGCACGTGGTGATTAACTCAATTGTTGAGTCAGTTGAAGTCCTTCCCACCTCAAGTCTTTCGGAGAATGGAAAGAAAACTGCGGTGAAAGAGATTTTAATCGAGTTGTATCATGCCAATTCAAAATCGATGGGAAATGATAACGGCATCGTGGTAGGGGTAGATGACGATTCAACGGATGCCGAAAAGTTTGAGGAGAGGAACTCGATTGATGAAGCAGGACGTGGTTCTGGTGGTTCAGGCGATCTCAATAATGACTCAAAACATTTAAAACATCAGCCGCTTTCTGCTTCGGAAGATCCTGAAGTTCGAGATAATGCCAGCGAACAACTAGATTCAAATTCTCTCACGCTGGATCGCGAGGCGACCGATGTGAAGAGCTCGTTTCTTCCGTCGTATACGTCATTTTTTGAAACGCTCAGATCCGGGCTCCACAAATTCCTTAAGACCAAAGATTCTGAAGGTAGTAAGTTACCCGAATTAGGTGGCAATACGAAATTGGCACTGAACAAATATGATCCTGGTAGCAAGAAAACGCAGGATTTGAATCTTATGTTGATTCCCGACCTCAGCGAATCACCAGAAATGGCTCTCGACTCGCCCCGAAATCCTGACGTTCCGCTTCAAGAATTAGATGCGGGACTGAGTTCGAATAATCTTCCAGGTTTGAGCGACGCTTCCCCTCCGAGAATAACGGAGAGCCAGCATGATGAAGATACTTTGGGTGAAGTGTTGCCAGGGATCATGAAGCCCCGAAAATCCAAACTTCCGGGTAAAAAATCTGAAGACGATGAAGACAAGCCCGCGAATGGTTCTGGGAATTCAATCAAAGAGGATGCGTCTTATTCTCAAGGGGAGCCCTCTATCCCAATTGACTCGCCTTCTACTTTATCCGCTGCTGCTGTATCCTCCTCTGCTTCCTTCGCTGCCGTTGCTTCTTCTGCTTCGTCCGCTGCTGCTGCTGCTGCTGCTGCTGCTGCTGCTTCCTCTGCTTCCTCTGCTTCCCTCGCTGCCGCTGCTGCTGCTGCTTCCTCCTTTGCAGTCTCATTCGCACTCTCCTTCGCTTCCGCTGCAACCTTAGCTTATGCTTCTGCTTCCTCTTCGGTCTCTACATCGCCCTCCTCCGGTTCTACTTCCCCTACTTCAACTTCCTTCCCTTCTGCTCCCTCTTCCTCGCTCGCTTCTGCCTCTTTATCCACTTCAGCTTCGTCATTGATCTTGGCTCAATCATCCAGCTCCGTGTCGTGTATGTCTTTGGCAGCGTCTGCTTGTGCATCGGGATTTACCTCGTCGATCGAATCCACTTCTTCGCCAGTTGTAACAATTTCTTCCACCCCGTCTTCAAATTTGGGGCCCGCCGATTTAACTCCTGCTTTCTCGTCCTCGATCTCTAAATTCTTGCTTGTGTCTCCGTCATCCCCTGTTAACTCAAAATCCAAGCCTCGCCATCCTTCAGCCTCAAGTAAAATCGGAGCCTCTTCCTCTTTCATACCCGGTGCCAGCTCGGAGGTTACCGCTGATTCGTCGATGTCTCTCCCTGCAGACCCGGTTTACTCATCTTTAGATTCGACGGAGATTGAGAGGACGTTATCGCTGGAATCAATCACTCCCAATGATTCGGCTCAGTCTATTGGAGACCGTCCCATACTAGAAACGCAACTCAGAACTGTCACAATCTCAGCTCGACAGAGAGATTTACGATCCGTAACGACAAGTGCGACCTCAACTTTTGGCGGTAAATCCGAAAACGTCCCGAAAATTGATACAAAATCTGGAGCCAAGGCCGTTTCAGCGCCGGGGAAGGAACTTGTGCGCGAGATTGCACCTCTCGCAGAGATGTCGAATCCAGACGATGGCCTTGTTGCGATGCCCGATGCTGATGATGATCCTCGTGAGTCGGTTTCTGATCCCGCATCATGGATTGCGAATTACCCCGGCGAAATTGACTTGAAACACCACGTGCTGAGCCCTGGTCCTGTAAGCGCTCTACCCTCCGTGGTGAAAGATGAGCCTCCGATCACTTCCTCTGATGGGAAATTCCGTGCGCCATACACGACTGACCGCCTTCCGGAATCGTTTCATCTGCCAGTAGTGATGACATCGGGTGCCTCCACGGCTGCTAAGCCAATGCCGAAACGAGCCTCGCATTCGGGTCCGGTTGTGGTGAGTGCAAGGGATTTATCTCCATCGGCAAGGAAAGGCGATTACAGAGCCCGCTTTCAGGACCCGTCGATACCGATTTTTTCACCCTTTCGTACGCCGCAAAACCCCGCGCGAGCATACCCCATGATTTTGCCCAATCCGTGGCAGATGAGTCGGCACACCGAGTTGGTTAGTGGGTGTACTGTCGTGATACGAAATCCCACCGCAGTTGCTCTTAGTTTGGCTTGTTTCACTTATCAGCTAATTGCTGGTTGGATTTAATCAGATATACGGTTCGGCGAGCCCTATGCACTTTATGTATATGTTACTATAAGCTAATGAGTTAGCAGCCTGTTTCCCCCTGCCAGATCATATTTTCAAGAAGCCGGCCAGTGTCATATGAATTACGATGATTGAGGAAACAATTTTTGCTTGTACAAGATATATTCCCTTGCATTTACGGTCATCGAGTCACCCCGGCATTCTTACCGGTGATTAGTTTCAATACAACCTCGAAAACGTGCGTGCGGCCGGCTTCGTGACTTTCTAGACGACTATCGTGATATTTCAACACTGGGGGCTACTAAGATACAGAATTTGATATAAATTTAGTAGAGGAGCAAAAAATAGTTATCATATCTGCGCTGGGTTGAAGACCTAGCGAACTCACGAGTCCAATGGTCACCCACCGACACCCCCAAGGTACACCCTCCTCACCTGCACACAGTGGGGTGGGCAACAATTTCCTTGGCAACCTCACGATCTGAGGTTGTGGTACAGATAAACAAGACTTAATCGACACCCGCCAATAATGTCGAGACCCTTCCAGCCGATAAGCGATGTTCTTGGGAGTTCAACATCAAAACCACAGTCTTTCCGTGAAATATACGGTGAGCCGGAAAACTTTCTCGAAGTAGAGGTAAGTGCTCTTATCATTTACGCCGTCTGATCACTAACTCGGCATAGGTCATAAATCCACAGACGCATGGATTGGGCAGCAACATGTATACAGACTATGAGATTGTTTGCCGAACGAACATCCCCGCATTCAAAAAACGTAATAGCCGCGTGCGACGGCGATATTCAGACTTTGTCGAATTCAGACGGCTTCTAGTGCTTCAGAGCTCGCAAGTCGTTATACCAATGTTACCTCCAAAGATTCTCTTGAACTCAAATAAGTTCAATGATCTTAATATCGAGGAGCGAAGACAAGGCCTAGATCGTTTCATGAGGATTGTCAGTGGACATCCCCTTCTACAGACCGGAAAATCAATCTTGTCTGATTTTATGCAGAATGAGAAGTGGCATGCAAGCTGAAATCGGCTGATGCTTCCGTGAGACTGTAGTTGTTTTCAAATAAAATAGTTGCTTGAATCCCTTTGTAGATGAAAGTTTATCGTCTGTACCATTCTGGACTCGCGATCACTTTTGCCCTTACTCTATGTCACATAAATCTATATTCTCTGTCTCCCTGTGCCTGAAAAATTTGAAAACAAATCAGGTTCTTTCCATTCACCGCGCGCTTGGCGCGGTTGCTGATCCTAATTGTAATCGGGACGAATAAAACTAGTTGTAAAAATACTAAAATCTAGAGTGTATGCGCTCAGTGCAGTCTAAATAACTAAAAGGCTCTGTGCAAGGGGGAGATGACAGACTTGCCCTTGTAAAACTCAACAGTCTTTACAGCACGCTCAGCCACGCCATCAACGGTGAAGCCAAAGAACTTATAGAGGTCATCAGCCTTACCAGACGCACCGAATCTGTTGAGGCCAAAGTGCTCGTGGGAGTAGTTAGACCATCCAAAGGTCGACATCACCTCAACGGACATGATGGGAACACCATCGGGCAAGACCAGCAAGCGGTAGTCTTGAGGTTGCTTGTCGAACGTGAAAAAGTCAGGAATCGAAACAACCTTAACCTTGTAGTTGTCCTCGGCCAATCTGTTGGCGGTATCAACACAGAGAGAGACCTCAGAACCAGTGGCGACAAGGATAATGTCGGGGTTCTGGGCGTCCTTCAAAACGTAACCACCGGTGGCGGCCTTCTCAATAGAAGAGCCTTCCAACTGAGGCAAGTTTTGTCTAGTCAAAGCGACAACGGAGGGAGTGGTCTTAGACTCAATGGCCTTCAAATAGGCGGCAGAAGTCTCATTACCATCAGCGGGTCTCCAGACCATTAAGTTGGGAATTGCTCTAAAGTGAGCAAGGGTCTCGATGGGCTGATGGGTAGGACCGTCTTCACCAAGGCCAATAGAGTCGTGAGTTGCGACCCAGATGACGGGCAATTGAGAGAGAGCCAGCAATCTGAGAGCACCTGCAGCGTATGACACAAAGTTGAGGAAAGTTCCACCGTAAGCGGTGTAGTTGGCACCGAAAGCGGCGATACCATTCATGATGGCACCCATACCGTGTTCACGAACACCGTAACGGATATAGCGACCAGTGTTGTCACCGTATTGGGATCCATTAGGCTGGAAGTCGACAGCATCACCAGAGCGAGTCAAGTTAGAAGGGGTTAAGTCAGCAGAGCCACCGATCAATTCGGGAACATTGTCCCAAAGCTTTCCCAATACGCCTTCAGACAACTTTCTGGTGGCAACAGCAGCGTCCTGGGGGGTGAATCTGGGCAAGTATGATTGCCAGTCCTTGGGGTATTCGCCGCTGAAGCGACGCTTGAGAACAGCACCTTCCGTGGCGTGTTGCTGGGTGTAGGACTCGAAGAGGGCCTCCCATTTTTTTTGAATGACCTGGTTTTCCTTGACGTGCTTCTGAAGGTACTCAGTCACGTCCTTGGGGATGATGAACTTCTCCTTGGGGTTGAAGCCCCAGCGCTCCTTCAACTGCTCAATGTCATCGGCCTTCAAGGGAGCACCGTGAACACCGTGAGTACCCTGAATCTTGGATCCGAAGCCAATGATCGTGTGAAGTCTAATCAAAGTAGGCTTGTCGGTGACCTTCTTTGCCTCCTCGATGGCATCGGCAATGGCGGCCAAGTCGGTATCACCGTGAGTGATCTCGATGGTGTGCCATCCGTAAGCCTGATAACGCTGCATGACATTCTCGGTGAAAGCGATGTCAGTGGAACCATCAATGGAGATCTTGTTGTCATCCCAGAATGCAATCAAATTGCCCAACTGGAGGTGACCGGCGAGGGAGGAAGCCTCACTGGATACACCCTCCATGAGACAACCGTCACCAAGGAAGGAGTAAGTATAAGAGTCCGAGATGGGGAAGTCGGGCTTGTTGTAAGTAGCGGCAAATTGAGCCTGAGCAATGGCCAAACCAACAGCGTTAGAAATACCTTGACCAAGAGGACCGGTGGTGACTTCAACACCGGGGATCTCACGCTCAGGGTGACCTGGGGTCTCTGAGTTCAACGAGCGGAACTTCTCAAGGTCAGAGACAGAGAGATCATAACCGTAAACCACCAAGAGGGAGTATAAGAGCGCACATGCGTGGCCGTTAGAGAGGACGAACCGATCGCGATTAATCCAGTTAGGGTCTTGAGGGTTGAAACGCATCTTCTGGAACAACACATGGGCGGCAGGAGCCAATCCAAGAGGGGCACCAGGGTGTCCGGAGTTGGCAGCAGCAACTGCGTCGACTGCTAAGCAGCGGATAGTGGCAATGGTTTTCTCGTCAATGGACATTATTTATGGAATGGTCTCTTGGCGTCTTTTTCTCAACGTGGGCGATCGCCCAGTTTTATCTCTTTTGGACATACTGCAGATAATCCAAGATCCTGAGTAATCGGTTGGGTCGAGGCGGTCACGTGCTTTGTGATTGGAACTCCGAGGCCGCCTAAAACATTCCATGAAAGATCCATATAAGCTTGGAATGAAAACATTCTTTGTTTCAAATGATGATGATTATGGATCAACTCGATAACAGCTGGCACGCATTCTTGTATTCTTTTGTGGTATGAAGCGCCATGTTCTCAGGCAATAAATCGTAGGCCGATCTGCATTTTTGCCGTCGCTCTCTCTACATTTCGGAGTTGGTGGAAAATTAGTATGACGTCATTCCGCATTTTGGCCCCAGTGTCTTACGATGGCAAGCCGCATCAGTCTGCGGTGCATTTCCAACGAGGATGATTGCTATGTGTGAGAGCAGGCATTTGCGGATGTTGACTATTGGAAGATAACCAATGGTGAGTAATTTCCCTTGATAAGTCTTGGAACCAACTTCTTCATTGAATTCAGATTTGTTCCTTAGGGGGTTCCGGAAGAATGCTCTTCTTCACCTGGAAAAAAATCTCACACTGTCTGTGTACAATGACTAAATCTACACTTTCCTCTACGTCTATGATCGGTCCACTCAAGGCTCTCATATATGACTGCAAGTTCACATTCTGGCCCTTCAGATCTCAAAAACGTCTGGTATATGAGTAAAAACAACCCCGCGCCGGAAAAAATTCGGGAGCTATGGGGCTTTATTATTGTAGTGGTTGGGTCGGCATGTTTCGAGTGATTTCCGAAAGATCTTTACAGTCAAGTGAAGCAGTCAAGGCGGTGAAAAACCGTCTGCATTGATTCCAAGACGGATAACACGGGAGGGCGTCGCTTGTCAGCCAAGAAGTTCCCTGCACTATCTCGGAGGTACCCGGCCGCATGGTAAGTAGAGTAGATGCCAGATGTTATTCATGTAAAATCTCTGTAATATGTCAACCAGTGCTTCAAGCTCGAGTCCGCTAGCAAACTCCCGTTGATAAGTTATGATACAGAGCAGCCGTGTTTGCAATCGGGCCTCGAATGTTTTCGGAGTCATGAAATGAGAGAGTCTCTTGTTTTTCTTGATCGTTGCGTATCAAGTCACTAACGAGCTTTCAGCGTCTCTCTTATCCGTTTTACCCTTACCACCAAAGCCGATTCTCGCATCGCGCATCGTCCTCGATTGGAAATAGTGCCCTTCATTGGCAATCAAGTGAAGCTGACAATTATTGGGGATACATTTCAACATCCAACATGAAAGACCCTTCCGAGTCGGGCAGGCCTGGTGCGTCCTCTCCCGTAGCGCGCTGGATTTCCCCGATATCGCTGTCGATATCTGAGTCATTATCACTTTCAAGGCTGAACGGAATCACTTTCGGTGTGTCTTCCCCGGATTCTTCGTCCTCTTCTTCGATACGGGCGACCTGCACTATTCGCGGGTTTGCTCGCATATTTGTTGCCTGTTGAGCAACGTTTGCGTCTCCGACAATGCTTGCATTTTCTATAGTATTCCAGTCACTGAACACCAGATAGTCATCGTCGACGCTGTCGTCGTTCGAAAAGAGCAGTCTCGTATTGTGTTGTGTAGGTCTCACCGTCACTCCGGGGATATATGCAATGGGCAAAATGTTAGATGCATTGGTAGTGGAGACTGTTGTCGCCACAGAGTGTCTATGAGAAGCAATACTCGCCGGATCAGCCATCATATTGCGGGAATTTGCATTTGCAAGAATTTGTTGCTTGCGTGCGAGACGGCCCGCCTGCGCGGCATGATTCTTACTCTTATGTCTAGTGAACAGCTCATAAGACAGGAGCCTGCGTCGCAGATCTGCGGAAGATGCACTTCTTGTGCCCGCTGCTGCGGCTATATTGGGATTCGACATGGATTGATTGCGCGCCAGCTCTCCACTGGCCGAGCTATCTGTTTTTTCAGCACTGTTATCGTATACATCCGCATCCACGTCGCTCTTGAAGTTGAGACTATCCATGTTCAAAACATCTTCCTGCTCAGAAAGACTTGCCATACGCTTTCGGCTAGACTTGGTCATGAAGAAGAATATGACCCCCACGATTAGGGCTGCGCCGCAGATTCCCCCCACAACGCCGCCGACGATGCTGCCTTTCGAATCGGAGCCGATTGTTGCGGCTGGCACGCAAGTGTACAGCGCGCATTCCTTGCATGTGCCTGCTACGAGTTGACACTCGCTGCCGGCGGCACACGTAGGACAAGTCATAATGACAGAGGGGCAATCGACGCAGCCATTAGGGAGAGTCGCAGTCGGAGTGACGATAGAGTTTGTGACAGACAATGACACGGACATTGGATGAGAAGCTGTCGTTTCGTCAGTGAAAGTTCAGGCTCTTTTGTGACTTTTAAAGTGAAGGAGCTGGTGCCGTGTATCAAGCTTTTGAGCAGTGATCTGAGACGAGGAACAATATTGCGGCACTGGTGTTTGATCTACTTATAATTGGAATAAAGTTTTGCGATTTGTTCTGGTGCTGTTGGTGAATGAAATGCCTCAAACGATGGAAATGTGAGCTACACTTGATGTAACTGATTAGTAACTTTGAAAAGATTCTATTCACTATTTCATTTCCTGAGCTACTATATATACAATTATGACGCGAATTACCGCGAAGCCTTTCACCAGAGCCTTAGTTCCGAGCTGTATTGGCTCCATGGTACTTGAAGAGAGAACATGGCCGGTGTCCCGGTTACCTCCCAGTGTAAGATGATAATTTTTTTCACGTGTAACTTGTAGTCGAGACTATAAATGTGAGACTTTAAATCAGCACAAGCACAGAGGTGAGGATCGGTCGCTGCGGTAGTGAAAGTTTGCAATATTGCTCATGGACGCACTATTACCCGTCGTCAAAGCCGAGCATGCACTGCAGTTTTAGTGAGGTCTCGTGCAGTGCTCCCGACTTTGCGATCTTGGTGGATCGGAGAATCGTGGGTTGCATTCTTATACTCGTGTGTGACTTTGGACAAGATATGATATGGTTCTTCCGCTTCACAGAATGCGAACCGTGAGCGAAATAAGAGAAACTGTCCGCTAAACTACACTACTTTAACTTCTGTTTAAGTGGCCTGGCGCGGTGAAATATTATTTGGGAAGTTTTTGAGCCGTGTATTAACGGGGGTGTGTGTTCAATTGTAACTGACGAAAGTAAGCTCAACGGACAGTAGGAATCAGTCTCCTCGTTCGATAACTAAATAAGGCTATGACGATTATACTGGCAATCTTTTTATGAAGACCACAGTGATGATTGCGGAAAGCAAACATAGTGTACATTTGGGTGGAAGGGTTCATATGAAAATCGGATTATACCACAAGTGCTAAAATCGCAAACCTGGAATAATGATATGCAAACGGTCGTTTCCATCAGCCATTCGCTCGGCGCTTCGACTGAAGATTATCATCCGCGACCACGACCACGACCACGTACGCTCCAAAATGTCTTCGAAAATCTGCAGGTCGCGTCCCTTTCGTGCTCGCGCTTCATTCGCTGAAAATCTATGCCGAGAAGATGTGCTGAGCGAACTCGGGGATGCGATATTTTTCTTTGCGTCGGGTGAGCCAAGTCTTCTCATAGTCGAAATACTTGTAATCGCCCTCGCCATCTGGCGACTCTTTCTCGGCGTTCGCCAATCGGCCCTTCGTATTCTTGACATCTCGCAAGAACCACTGGCTGGTTTCCAGGTTGAAAACCCAACCTCTCTGTGAAAGCTCGAGCGCAGCATGGTGACGGGCTGTTTGTCCATTAACCCCGTCGCCATAGTAAAAGCAGAAAAAGAGAGTATCGGTGTCGAAACGCCTCATCAACTGTCCCAGATTGAGCTCGTACATAGGCTCCTGAGGATAGTCAATTGAGCTTGGATGCATGTGTGCTGGCTCATACTGGCGCGGTTTTTCTGCGTCGAATGAGTCGGGACAATTAAGGAGGGACAGTTCCAAAAGCTGCGTGATGTTTTCAGTCGCAAGTGGTCGAGAGAGCCTCTCGCGTGCAACTTGCGCGAGCCGAGGTATAGTCTCTGCAAACGTTTGCTTGAGTCTGGGCAGCTCGGTTCGGGGTTGAACTGGTTGGTCTCCTATGTTGCCACGCTCGCCCATCCCAGCTTGTCTTGATGGTGCCAGGCTTGGTGGTGCCAGGCTTGGCGCCGAGGAGGGCCCCGCAATCCTCGTGGGTATGGAGTCAGCTCGGGAACCCACGTGCGCTAACCCCGGAGGTGGTGGTGGTGGCGGCACCAATGTTGCGGCTTCTTTTTGATCGATTTGAACAAGTGATCCTTGAACATCCAAGTCCGCATCACCCAAGTTGAGTTGATCGTAGAAGTCATCATACTCGACGTAATCATCTTCCATGTTGTTCTCCACGTAATATTCAATGTCGTCCTTAATAGAGTCGATCAGCTCAGGAGTTACCTTGTCATTCTCTAAGCTGCGCAAAATCTTTTCAAGCTTTGTCAAGTGCTTCACATTGCGTTCGACTTTGTACCGCGCATCATCTACTGCGCTTTGAAGCAGAGCCACCTGTGTGCCTTTTGCTTTCTTGAGTTGCACAGTTTGCAGATGGAGTTCGACTTCAAGCAGTTCATTCTGTTGGTTGAGTGAATCAATGCTGTCACTTATATAGTGGCAAACCTCCTGCTTCTTTGGGTCCTCCATGTCCCCAAAGCGGCCATACTTGGCGCGCTGCAATTCCAATCCCTCATTCAGGAACTGCTTGATTTTCGACATTTTTTCTATATCCTTGAATTGATCCATTGCATGCTCTATCTTGGAGCGGCTTTCTTGGAGAGGACCCTTGTCGAGTTTGATACTCGAGTCTGTGATCCATGCTTTAAGTGAGTCACGCAGTCGCTGTAATTTTTTGATCTCCTTCTTCAAGTCACTCTCCAATTTCTCCTTTTGAGAGGGCGCATCTGGCGACATCAACTTGTCATAGATTTCATCGAATGCGACAAGACCTTCGCTGATCTTTTTGTGAGTCTTATCAATTTCTTGCTGTAATTTTCTAGTGCTCATCTTTAAGATAATATTCGTGGAAATGCCAGCTCAATGGAAGTGGACACAAATATGGGTTCCGAGCCTTTCCTGAGTAGAATGTACTGTTCTGTGCAGATCCGATGGACTTGATTCTATCAGAATTGAGCCTTGCCTTGGAGCGGTAAATATCGTGACACCAACGTCCCTCGTTCCTCCAATATGTAGTATCAGAAAAAAGGATTCTTTCAGACTCACAATTACCGATCATGGTCTCAGAGTTACTGACTATTTCTCGATGCAGATTCGTCTTGAGCGCATAGTGTTTCACCAACACCGCGTCTTTCCATAGAGTCTGTCTCTTGAATTGATACAGGTAATGATTATCTCCAAAAAACTAGCAACATTCCAGGTTCCGATTTCGGCTAAATGTCTATAAAGGCCCGATCTCTTCCTCCAAGAATCGCTTGCTGAAGTGGCAAAGCTGATTGAAATTTGTCTGGAACCCATCTATGCCACCATAGTACGGGTCGTCCACGATCTTTTTGAATTGAGGGTCGCTACCCCACTTCCCAAATAACTCTACTACGGCCTTGCTATCGCGTGGGCGCATATGTAAAAGGTTGGATTTGTTAGCATCATCCATAGCAATAATATAGTCGAACTTTGCGAAATCCGAAGGTGTGATTTGTTGTGCCCGATGGTTCACTGATACCCCATTCTTGCGGCATGTTTTGACTGAGCGAGAATCGGGACTGTCGCCAACATGCCATCCGCCAGTGCCATAAGAATCAATGTTTGAAAAGAAATCGCTATAACCTTCCTTTTCAACCGTGTGTTTGAAAACAGCTTCGGCCATAGGTGAACGACATCTGATGGTTAGTAATTGCAATTTCGGCATAAGAGTAGAGTATCACTCACATGTTACCGAGGCACACAAATGCCACCGAGATCCGCTTATCCAGTGGTTGGAATTGAGGCATGATAAAGAGATCTGAGGAGATCGCCACCGTAAATTCGATTGGCTCCAATCTGCAGTCTACGGGACTCTGAGATAACTAAATTTAAAAAATGCCCTGATGAATATATATCTTCGTATCTCTGGCCTCCCTGTCGTCTCTCTTATCTGAGACACGACGGGGTCGGAAGATGGCTCATCGACATATTCCAAAAAAGCCACTTCGTCAGGAAGCCCCTCTTTTATACCCTTATTGGTAAGTTGACACCACAAACTGCTTCCAATCGTCAAATCCCATGGTCTCGTACATGCAAGAGTCCATGAATTTGGGTTTCTTCTCACCGAACAACATGTCTATATCATCTTCACCACTCACCACATCATCGATCGGCCGCTTTTTCGTGCTCGGTGCCTCTGTTTTTGACGACAAGAATTCGCTGATCACGTCTGAGCCTACAACCTCGCGGATATAATCTGCTTGTTTGAATGCTGCACAAATGGCCACTGATCTGAGCTCGCAATTCCAATTGTCACTCAACTGAGGCGATAAAGGTGAGTTGACCATTCCAGCTCTCACAGAACTGATCTTGGGGGTCGCAACCTCTCCTGTGCCCATAGGATCATCCAATTCTAGTGAATTAGCAAGTGCCGCGAAGAAGAATTTCTCAGGGCTCGTGTTCAGCAACTCTCGCCTATTAGCAGCCGGCGAATCATCCTTTATGTCCGAAAACACATCCTTGGGGACCAGCAATGAGCCACGACCCAGTCCAGCGCGACTGTGAAAGTTCGGTGGCGATTGCTGGTCGCTCGGTGTGTTCTTACCGCTTCCAGCAGACTGTCCACCCACCTGTGGTGTTGATATACTGTTGGGGGTCTTGAGAGCTGTTGTGGCCGGACCTGGAGTGGGCGCGCTTCCCGCGGGCGTAGGAATACTAGCAACATTGATTGGACCTTTGGCTGAGCCCTTGCGTCTACCATTTGTAGTGGGAGCGCGCTTGGTCTGCGAAGCGGCATTTGGTCTCAATCCATGGTTACTCGTTTCGTTCGCCACGGCATTTATTCCATTCGCACCAGCTTTTTGTTTTGGAGCCTGTTGCTGCTTCATCTGCTGAAGCTGTTGTTGCTGGAGAATTTGCTGCTGTTGTTGCTGGTGCTGAGCTTGTTGCTGAAGCTGTTGTTGTTGTTGTTGGAGCATACGTTGCTGCATCTGTTGTTGCATCTGCTGTTGCTGCATATGCTGCTGCGGCACCTGCCCTGCATTTGCAACCATTGGAGAAACCTGGCCGCCCATCGACGGACTTGTGGTAAAGTTGCCGGGTCTCTGACTGGGAGGTGCCACAGTTTGCCAACTTGCATTCTGAGCTGGCCTTTGCTGCTGTGGCTGCATGGGGTTCTGTTGAGGTCCATGTGCCGGAACATTCATGTTGGCGCCCGCGAACTGGGCATTGGGAGCGGCTGGTAATACGCCCTGCTGTTGCTGCTGCTTCGATAATTGTAATTTCTTCAAAGCGAATTGATTCTTCACATAGTCGAAATACTTTTTGTATTGCGTGCTCAACTTCTCAAGAAGTTTAGATTCAGCCAAATAAACCCCGCGCGGCAATTTGTCCATGATGTTTTTCGTCATATACTTCATTTGAATCAAGCGTTTGGTGCCGGCCTCATTATGCGTGAGCATGTAGAAGTAACTGATTATGCTATCGACGTCACTATACTGCTGGGAGACGGTCGCTATCATCTCTTGCGCTAAACTTTTCTCCTGAGGAGAAAGCAGTGCAGTGACGTCCTTGAGAACGACAGGATTCTGGGAAGCCTCTTGCACCAACAACCGTAGCTTTGATCTCATTTCGTCTGTTAACTGTGGCAAAATTGGTACAGCCGAAGGAGCAGAAGCTACTTGCGCTGGAGGAACGCCCACTTGGCGCGGGGCTGGAGGTGCCTGCTGCATGCCTAATGATGGAGATTGTGTGCCCGATTGCACGACACCAAAGTTTGCCCCATACAAGTTATTCCCGCTTGCGGCTGGGAGCACAGGGTCCATTGATGGAGACGACATAGGATGCGTGGCAGCAGAAACATTATTCAACGCGTGGCCTTGGCCCAAACCCATTTGTTGTGATGCTGCGCCGGCGACTGCGTTCGCTTTGAGCTGGCTCAAATGTTGTTGCTGCTGCTGAATTCTTTGCTGATTTATGGTCTGAGCGCTCAAGTTGGGTGCTGCTGACACAGCAGGTTGATGATGCACCTGTTGTTGAGACTGTTGCTGGGCCTGTTGCTGGGCCTGTTGCTGAGCCTGTTGTTGAGCTTGTTGTTGAGTCTGCTGCTGTTTCCATAACTGGGCCTTTTGATGCAAAATGTACTTGCGAATAAAGTTGTCCTTCTGATTTTGATCCAAATTCGGTTGGATAGAGCGGTTGGCTTGGAGCTGCAGTAAAAGAGCCATGGCATCAGCCTTATACTTGATAAAGTCTTGAGCAGTGACCTGGAAGTTCGGCTGCTGTGGGTTGGCATTCGATGTCTGCTGAGGTGCCATGTTGGACATCTGCGGAGACTGGCTACGCATCTGCTGCGGTTGTTGTTGCTGCTGTTGGTAGTGCTGACTCTGATTTTGAACACCTCCGCCAATCCTTTGAGGCTGTTGTTGCTGCTGCTGCTTCATTTGTCGCTGTAGATGTTGTTGATTTGATGGCTGTGCATTGCCATTGCTAATGTACATGTTGTTGGTACTCGGACTATTCGATCCAGGAGGGACCATATTCATGTTCGGCAGTGGCTGTGGCAAATGCTGCTGCTGTTGCTGCTGAGATGGAATGTTGGCTTGCAAGACGGGATTCTGCTGTTGCTGTTGACCCAGAGGCTGACGCTTCAATCGTTGAATACTTTGTTGATGTTGCTGCTGCCGGAGGGCGATCAGAACATGTGTATGGTGAATTTCCTTGATTAAGGGCATTGCCGATTCAGGAATTATGCGCTTCTTGAAACAATCATAAATTTGGGCCCATGTAGATACATCAGGCGGCAAATTGGGGATCTTACTCAAGAGAGCGGGCGGAATCTGTGAGTTTTTGATCATATTAGTAATTTGCTGGAGCTGATGCTGCTGCTGCTGCTGCTGAGACGGCATCATGGCATCAGGGGCAGACAGAGTCTGACCAGCAAGGTGCGGCGTAGAGCCTTGAGGGGCCGATTGCGGCGCATGCTGGGGTGCGCGCATCTGGGATTGGATATGTGCGGCCAGCTGCTGCCGTGCACGAGCTTGCTGTTGCAAAAACGAGAGGCTTTGAGGGTTCATTTCAGGCTGAGTTTGTCCCAGAGCCTGTGGCTGGCTTGGAGCCTGGGCCTGAGGTGGACCAGCCGATTGACCCTGCTGACGAGGGTTGGAGCGTAGGTGAGCGATCTTTTGACGGATCAAGCGCAAATATTCATCTTTTGACGGAGATTTGAGGAATGTAAACTTCTCAAACTCTGATGCAACGGCTGTGCCTCGCAGCTGATCGAAGGCCGCGCCCTGCATTTCCTTGAGGGAGCTGACGAGAAACTGGACGGCACGCTGACGGTCATTAGGCGGATATGAGCGCTGCCAAGCATTCAGGGCCGGGGCCAGCTGAGGCTGCAGAGACATGTTCATTTCTTGGGACGGTGGGAAGTTGATTAGACTACCGGCTCAAGAGGTGAAGGAGATCACCTGGAAAGGGCGTAGTTTCGAGATGCCCCCACTAGGAAACGCAGGTTGGACTCTCGGAAAAGACAGTGACACACGCTCGGGTTACACCAACCAGGAACAGCAGATAACTTCAAAGGCCGGAACAACGTCACGAAGGGTTTCTGCCTCTTTATGGTGTTATGCCTAGAGAGCCGTGACCCCTCTCCGAGAGCGCCCCTGGAAAAAGAGCAGCTTAGTCATGGTGGGGAAGCTGTTAAATGCAGGCGGGGTGTGAGTGTATATCTATTTTACTTTATCGGATATTCAAACTTTCATTGGTTGTTAAGTAAAGTGAATACTCCCTCCATAGGTTTTGTGGGGTATTGGATGGTTGAAGACAAGTTCTACATGGGAGTGAAAATAGTCATCCACGAGTTCAAGCTGCGGCGAATGATAGACGATTTGTACTGTTTCAAATCTGTGCCATCTTGTTTAGTTTTTAACTTTTCCTCTGCTTGAAATGCGAATTTTATTTTATCGGAATGCCTTAGTATGGATTCATGCAGAAGAGCTTGCTATATAGATGTAAGACGTTATATGGTCACAAAGCTACGCTTAGGCCCATTAGTCCGTATTTCCAGAGTCTCGCCATCGATATACTCCGTCTCATGCTCTAGACGCCATTGGCGCCTCGCGAAGATTAATCCTTGCGTATTTGTTCCAATCCGTTTCGTCAGCCTTGTTAATGCATCACGTACTTGTTGTCTCACCTCTTCCAACTGTTTTTTGATGGCTGGCTCACGCTGTGTGATCAATTCCTTGGTGTGAGTACGTACAATGAAAAAGACCATTTTGCAAATCAACGATATGTGCATCGCATATTGACCGCGTGTCTCTTCCCTTGTCCACTCCCTTATCATTCGCAAAAGTCGCATTATGTATGTGAACGGAAGCACGAGCAATGCATCATCCATGTGGGCCTGTCTAATTTTCGAAACAACGCTCATCACATACTCAGGACCATTCATGTTAAATGCCATCAACAAAGCGTTGCGCGAGGGAATGACGGGTCTAACAGTGGTGCGGCCTGCTTCAAACTCGACAGAGTGTACGTTGTACCGGTCAGTCGCCTCGATATCCTCTATTCCAAGGTCAAGGGCCTCTATCAATTTCTCACCGGCCTTGAGCGTTTCCATAGTCTGCTTACCTGCGGCCTCGGCGCTATCATCCAAAAGCTCATCATCCACAGGCTTTGCTTCGTCCTCGAGCGATTCCAAGAGAGTCTCCTCGTAGAGCTGATCCATCTCTTTTTCGCGTTCTTCTTCCAAAAATACCTGATCGTCACTAGCAATCCATACACGAATCAGGTGGTCGTGCGACGCTGAGACCATGGTCGTGCCATCGCTGCTTACTGCAAGACACCACACTTCCAGATGGTGAGCAGCAAGTTTTTGAATGCACTCAAACTTATCACCATCCCAATATTTGATGAGACCGTCCTTACCCAGAGAAAAGAAGTTGTGGCTTTCTGGGATGAACCGTACATTCATAATTGAGTCTTGATGTCCGAAAAGCGATTTGTGACAGTCACCGAAATCAAGACCCCAGATTTTAATATTTTTGTCAGCGGATGATGTGATCACGAGCTTGGAGTCAGTAGATATGTCAATGGACAATACTGGCAACTTATGCCCGTACAAGGTGAGAAAGAGCTTGAGAGAATCAAGGAAAACTACCTGTACGTTATTGTTCAAGAGGGATACCGCAAGATATTTAGCATCTGGCAGTACCCGTACACAAAGAACATCTTCGCCAAGGTCAAGCGTCTGCTTGTGAACGAGCCGCATACGCGAAAATGTGGTGTTAGTTCCTGGCACCAATTCGCGTTGTACGGAGAAGTTCCAAAACTTGACGCTTTTATCGTTTCCACCGGTGATGAGGGTCTGGCCGTCGGGAGTTAAGTCGAGCGACCAAATGGCCAGGCCATCTTCACGATCATTTGGTCCCAGTACGGTACCGGAGCTCGAATCATGTGCACGCTCCACCTTGTCAACTAACGAGGATGTTGCCAAGTCGTACAATTCCAAATCACCGTTTTTGAAGCCGACAACCACCAACGCTCCACCTGGCAAAAATTTGCAGCATAGGGCATAGCCGCTGTCTAGTATGAAGGATCTTATGACGTTGCTTGACCGCACGTTCCAGATCTTGAGCTCACCGTTCAGCGCAGTTGCCAAAAGCTTGTTATCAGAGGAGAGGTCCATGCCACGGACGTCGGTGCGATGGCCCAATCTTTCAATCAGATATTGTGTGATTGAATGTACATCAGCAGGCAGCGCCTTTTTTATGTTCTCGGGAATCGGAATGCTGTGTACCTGAATGCTATTATTTGTGAAAGAAACGAGCAAGTCCAATTTTCTGGGGTCTTGAGTTATCCAAGTGCAAGCTCTGACCTTTGCTTGGGCGCGCACTGTAGACAAGGGGGTGATGAGAATAGCCATTTCTGACTCGGCTAACTGTGCGGCGATTTCGTCATCTTCATATCCCTTTTCCTTCAATCGTTTAGTGCGGCGGGCAACACCTTTCTTTATCTCGTCTTCACCACGAATACGCCAAACCTCGATGCTGCGGTCTGCATTTTGCAAGTAAAATACCTGAGCATGATCCAAGCCGGCTTTTAAAATCGTAAACAGGATATCGGTGCATCGGGCCTTACTCTGCTTTTCAAAAACTCCCATTGAGCTTATTTTTTGAGTGTCAGGCTTCGAGAGGTCCACACGCCACACTTTGACTTGGTCGCGATTGCCACTAGTCAATGCCATATCCATTGCATTATTAACACCAAGAGACCAACATTCGTTGGAGTGCGCGACGTGCGTCTCTACACATTGTTGACTTTTAAGTTCCCACAACTTGATGAGGCCATCTTTGGATACGCTCATCAAATAGTCGTCCATATCGTCTGATATTTCTGTCGACTGCGACTCTGAAAAGAAATTGAGGCCCGTAACGGGTCCTTTATGGCCCTTCAATTTGAAAAGGCCTTCCTCGCCGACCAAATCCCACATTATAATGCTGGAGTCAGCAGATCCCGATACCAAACGAGTGCCGCTATTGTCGAACTTTAAAATTTGAACGGCTGATTTGTGGCCGGTGAAATTGATCACAACAGATGCAGATGTCAAGTCCCAAATCTTGATGGAGCCATCGAGGTGGCCAGCCGCCACAATGTTAGTGGGTATATGATGAGCCAAGAACAGAACGGGAGAAGGTGCTGTAAGAGTTGGTGCATTGGATGCGCCAGGTGTGAGTCCGTCACGCAAACGGGTAACTATCTCACTAGTCTTGATATCCCAAACCAAAATCTCTTCAAGTGCAGATGTGAGCGCCAAGCCGTGCAGTTTAGCGTTGATGTCGCTTGGAATCCACACTATATTCAGCAGCGAAGTGATGACGCCGAAGGCCTTTTCCTGCTCATATCGATCGTATGACTTCACCATTGTACGTTGTTAAGAAACTTTGATGAAAATATTCAAATGCTTTGGCTTTCCCAGGCGATGCCGATGAGATGCATCACGTGTGATCTGTTCCCATAATCCACGTTTATATGGCGGCATGGATGCTCAGCTGTCATATATTGCGGTCAAGATGTTTAGCCCGATCGCACAAGGCAAGGTTGCGGTTAGGATTAATCCTTCATGTCTTCTCATTACAGAGAGATATATAGCTGCATCATAGAAAACTGAATGAGTATTCGGTGGTGAGATGCGAGACTGTAACTACTGGATGATGTTCCTGACTAGTAAAGAGATTTAGAAGGCTACACAAACGTGTCGGATGTTTTCCTTGAGCTTGCGACAAATATTTCGCGACTTATTGAAACATGTGCGCAATTTAGCACAAAAAAGACGTGATCATAGTGCTTTAGCAAGAGATATACCTGCCAACATTTTGAACACATTCACGAGGATCAGGTTTACCTAGTCACATTGAGGGTCATCACAGCTCATCCAATATAGGATTGAGCTCATGGAGAATTGTTTTGACTTTTAGGTTAGATCAGATTAGCATAATGATGTCTACAGTGCTGCACACGGACGGCACATCCATAAATTCAATGACACAAAGAAGATTCGCATTGTCTTTGCATTAAGGTGAAGCGCTTTGCAAAGGAACATGGTCAAGCACACCCGGTATATCCTCTCCGACATAATCTAAGAAGCTTCGCTACGGATTCGATCTAATGTCTATGATGCTTCAATATTTATCCTGCTCTGAACTACTCCCTCCTGGTAGCCTTCACGACGATGGGGATCATGCCACCAGTGGAGATGGTGAAGTGACGGTGGCCTAAAACCACAATCATGGAACGAATGGTACCTGCGTGAGATGTTGTCGATATGAACGTCGATTCGGAAGCTTTTTTCTTGTCGACTTTTCCTGAAGTGTCCAAAGATTGATCGAAAAGCTTTTGCAAAAACTTATTCAGACGGGTGCAATGTTCAGGTAAGGTCTCACGATAATCGACTTTGAATAACTCATCGTTTTCAGTGATATCCTCGCCCACTTCAAAACCGTACTTCTCAAACCGCTCTTTGATGACCGTCTTTGTCGAGCGTTTGTCACACATATTCCTGCCGCAAGTTTCGCGAATCGCCTCACAAACAATGACGGGCTTGGTGTCTGGGCGAATGTCTTTCCATGTATTGACCAATGTGTTGGAAGATCTTTGCAAGGGCAGGACGTAAAATTCTTGGGGAATTGGTGCACCCTTCTCGATCTGATTTTTCCATGCAGCATTGTTCTCGTCGGCCTGCGAGAAGCCCAAAGGAGTCAATTGCGGGTCCGGTGCGAACGTGATCTCGCCATCAGTAAGTTGGGCGTGCCAATAGCGATTCCACTCATCAACTCCATACTTTTCGACACACATGTTGTGGAAGCCCTGGCCGTGGCGCGCAAAGAAAATAAGCTTATAGCATACATTCGGAGGAGCAATTGCATTGAGGTCCCTCAAGGCGTCCGATATCTGGGGCCACAGCTTGGCACGACCAAAGTCGTCCAAAGCATAGTTGAACGCGAGATCGTCTGTTTTGGGATCGGACTGCTTGAAGAAGCCGGGCGCGACCTCGAATTCCCAGGGATAAACGAGACGGCCGTCTACGATCTGAGATCGCAAGTCTGTGGCGTACAATTTGCGATAGGCTTCTTCGCCAGCAGTATCGCCATGGGCATCGATTTTATCGTTCTCGGTGGGTATAAGAAGAGAAGACATTGGGATAGTTGTATTGCCAGATTTTGTTCAGCTCACGAACCCCCAGCTTTGAGTTCAACGGTTTATGATGCGGGGCCACGTGCCCGGGAGAACTCGGCGGAATCTTGGCCGTGTGGGGCAGTATGTATGTACCGAATCCATGTGTTAAAGTGACCTTTAAATAAATTCTAGCCTAAGAAATGATACTCACAGGGCTCGGGAGAACATTTGTAAGTTGGCGGGGGACTATACTGAACATGACCCCTAGCCTCGTCGAGCCCACCTTTAGACTCGACCTCGATCTCGACCATGCTGGTCACCAGAAAAATGCGGGGTCACACTGATGCATTTGAGCATTCGCCGGAAAAATAGCGTTGTGGACGGAAGAATAGGGCACGCATTTCGATCTGTGAAATGATGGGGGTGAGACATGGAGTTGGTTTAGAATAGTAGTCTTCGGAGACATTCCAGGAAACGGCCTTTTTATGCACAGGGCACTGAAACAAGTGCAGAGATGTATTTGTTGAGAGTAATGTACAGAAATAATCTACACGACTAAGTCTTGCGCGAGGGCCCCACCTTGAAGTCAGGTTTAATATCTTGCTTCTTTGGTGGTCCTGCAGCCTTGATTTGGAATTTTGTTACGAGCGGAATATGGTCACTTGGAAAGTTGGCGTCGGGGAAACCAATGCGCAGTCGCGCATACTCTTCGTCAACTTTGCCCAAGAGTCCCTTCACCTGTAAGCGTGGCGTCAGATACCAGATATAGTCGATCACGCTTGTAAAGGAAGGGGTAAAGTTCGTGAACGGCAACTCGCCAATCTGTTCATAAGCAGACTTGAGCTTGAAGGGATGTCTGAATCCATCATCGGTGAAGCGACCGTAGTCCCTACCCTCCAAGTCGGCGTGCTTCGGAACGTTGCCCGAGGTGAAAAGCTGGTACACTGCGGAGTCTGCATCTGAATTGAAATCACCACAGATGATGATCGGGGCAGTCTTGACGTCTTCAAAAGACGTGGTATGGAAAAACTTTTTCAACATCCCTTGTAATTCCTCCAACAATATACCAACCTGCAACGCCTTGACGTCATTGAACGCCGGATCCCAATGTAAGTGAGTGTTGACTGCAACGAGCCGCTCGCCAGATTCGGTATGCTGCAAAAAGGCCACGAGGGCGATGTTGTCCTTGTTCATAAAACGGTTGAACAAATCCTTGGTCTTCTTATACTTGTCGGAGCCCATGCACACGCTATTGTATTCGAAATTGTGCTTTTGGATCAAGGTGAATTTACTCTGACGGTAAAAAGTGGCACAACCGTCGACTTTGCGGGACTCGATTTCGCTCATGGTCTTTGAACGGGTTTTGCTGAAAAAGATTCCCTTATAGCCCATATCGCCCATAAGGGGCACCCAAAAGTCCCAATAGGTGCTTGTTTCCACCTCTTGCATGCACACTATATCTGAGTTCTGCGCGAGAACGTCTTCCTGCAACGCATTGCGCCTGTACTCCCAGTTAAGAGCCCAAGAGGGCGTGTACTTGTACATTTTGCTGGTGGCATAGTGCTGACACAACATGTTATAGGACATGACTGTGAAAGAATTATGGTCGGTAGTGGGCTCCAGGTAAGCCTCCGGGTTAGCAGCGGGATCAATAATCTCACCATCGTCCTCCAACAAGAGCCATTGCCTAGGAACAGGCTTGCGATTAGCCAGCTGCGAGTCACGTAAGTGCAGGATAAGAGACTTGGTACCGTGCTCGGCCATGTAGTTTGCAATAGTCAAATCCATGGGATTTCCCTCGATTCCTAAGAATAAGAGTTCAATCAAATTGCCAAACTCCTGAGGGAGGGTTTGAATCTGATTATCGAACAAGTAGAGGAATCGCAAGCTGAAGCACAAGCCCAATTCGGGAGGAACTTCAGTGATGCGATTATGAGAGAGGTCGAGTGTTCGTAAGCCACGAAGTTTACTGATTGCCGGCAGAATGTGGGACAATTTGTTATTGTTCAAATACAAGGATTCCAAAAAGTCATAGTTGAAAAGCTTGGGCAGCAAATGTAACATCTCTTGTCCACTCATATCTAACTGGCACCACAATTGTTTACCATCAGTTTTTTCACGCATGCGTTGCTCTTCTTGTGAATGATCTTGATCCATGTTCAGTGCCAGCTTCTTGTTAAGCAATAATGCGGCCGAGGCGGTGGGCGTGTTCAGAGCTTTCGCGGCCTCTTGCTCCTCTAGAACGGCGACTATCGCCCTTGTGGCATCGACTAAGCTTGCGGATTTAGTATCTCCATATGGGTTCTTGACCTTGCGCGAATTTGAAGCGTACTGACGGGCATAATAATGGGGGATACTCGCAGCACGCGACAAGAGACACAACTGATGTTGGTTTTGCCAGTGTTGTGAAGACGGGTTTTCGACGTTGAGAGAGGTTAGTTTCGAGGATTGCTGTTGAATTTGGTGGGTTTGAGATTGATGCTGCAACTGAAGCTGCTGCTGATGTTGTTGCTGTTGCTGTTGCTGTTGGTGCTGTTGTTGGTGCTGAACTTGTTGCTGTTGTACTTGATGCTGCTGCACGTGTTGCACTTGATGCGGTTTCAGTTGTTGCGGCTGCAGATTATAGAACTGAAGATGCGGAGGAGGTCTTAGCTGGGATTGCAGTGGATACAACTGAGAAGGATGCTGCATCTGAGATTGCTGGGAAGGATATCCCGACGGCTGCAGAGGGAAAGGCTGTGATTGCGCCAGACCCGCCTGAGTCGACAGGTATACGGGAAGGAACTTTGGGTGCAGCAGCAGGGGGCGGGGATATTCATTCGGAAAAGAGTCGATTGAATCACGAGCAGGGTCGATTGAATTAGATTCATTGAAGAGCAGATGCAGCAGCAGAGGTGGGAAGGTGTTGATATTCATATTGCATGCGGGAGAGAATCTGACATTCACAGGGCGGATGGAGAATGAAGGCAAAAAGAGTGACAGTTCAGATCTGGGGCAATGAAACAAAGAAAAGTATGGATTACAGGCACGCACTAGATACGCCAGCTCAAATTCACAGGGAAGAAGTGACGGATTGAAGGGGTTTTTGCGTAAGATTGGTCGACGTTGTTGATGGATGACACTGTCCGAATGTTTTTTCGGCCAATCACGTGATTGAATGATGAGAGCGAGGGGATGTGTAAAATCGTGGGTTCGAATCCGATGTGAGCTATTTTTCACCTTCGGGGATGACATGTGTCCGATGATTGAAGCGGAGTTAAGGGCTGTTATCGCCCCTCGCACTGTGCGCACATATATTAAGTCGATTCTGGGGCGTCTCTCTTAATTCATCTTATAGACTCTACGCATTATGGTTGAGATGTCGTTTATTTTGCGGCTGACTCTAGATCCGCTTTATGCGCTCATAATGGCTCCAATTGACCCTTCGGTCCTTTCGAGCGAGTCCCATAGTGCTCTTCGGGCCTCATCGGCTTTGTTTCATGCCGAGACGCTTGCGTCTTTTTCCAACTCATCATTGTCTTGGAAGCACCCTCTATTCTCGCCATATGAGAATTCATTGAATCCTTCTTTCGTTTTGTCAATCATTACCTCTCTCAATGCCTTGACCGCCCTATTTTTGCTTTACCAGCTTATTAGTGTTTGTATCCATAAACAAGTCCCTGCCCCTAGAATGCGTCGTTCGCCTTTTGCGTTCTGGATGTTGATGGCTACCACCTTGACCTTTGCCTCTCTGCTGGCCGCTTTGAGCATTATGACCCGCTCGCCCTGTTTGGCATTGATAACTTTGATCTCCGTCCTTCTCGTGACACCGATCATGACTATGGAACGCAACAAATCAGTCATTCCCTTGGCCCTGGCCTTGTTTTTCTGGTTGTTCAACATAGCATCTCTAGTCGTTGTAATCATTCAGGACTCTTTTTCCTCTCATGTCATCTTCCGGTCCTCGAATATTACTTATGCCTTGGAATGGACTCTCGTTATCTCCAGCATGGTTGCGTTGGTCCTCGAGTCCAATTTCTACGCCCCGAATCTCGATACTCAAAATTTCAAGCCGTATGAGTTATCGAGCATCTTTTCTTATGCGACTTTCTCCTGGATACAGCCATTGATTTCTTCCATTTACAAGAGCGACACCGCTCTGTTTCAAGACTTGCCGAAAATTGCAGACGACTTGTCTTGCGACAACACCTATTACCGACTAAAAGCTGATTGGGAAGCGGAGAAGCGGAGAGCCGAACGCGCTCAGGCGAAGCAAAACCCCAACACACGCCGCCGTTTTGGCTTGTGGCGCACTCCAACCCCATCGCCTTCTCTCTTCAAGCCTGTCATCAGATTGGTCGCAAAGTATATCGCTATAGACTTTGTCTTTGAAAGCATCGATATAGCGACATCTTATTCGAAGCCATTCTTGTTACAATTCTTGATCATCTTTGTTACAAAAGCCACTACGGTTGATGCTCAGCCCGTCCCTTTCATAATCGGTGTTGCTATATCTGCAGGTCTCTTAGTGATCCTGGTCATCCAGTTCATGTCCTTCAACCAGGCATTTACGTTCCAATTCAAAATCACTTATGCCATCAATGCGGCACTTACCGCCATGATCTACGAGAAAGCCCTCAGATTATCGCCTCAAGCCAGGAAACAGAAGACAACAGGGGATATCATCAATCATGTTTCGGTCGATCTCAGTATGGTTCAGGGAATTTGCCAGAATATCCAGGCTTTGTTCTCGAGCCCCATCAAAATCGTCGTTTGTCTTTTGGCTTTGTATAAGGTGGTGGGCAAGGCGACTTACGGAGGTGTTGCTGCTGCCGTCTTGTTGATTCCAGCAGTATCGGCCATATCAAGTTTGATTTACCCCTTATACAAAAACTTGATGGCGCATAAGGATTCAAGAACCTCTTTGATCGAGGAAATTTTGTCAACTATAAAGAGCATCAAGTTGTATTCGTGGGAGAAACCAATGCTTGAACGTCTTCGCGAAATTCGAAACGACCGTGAATTGGCTTCAATCCGCAAAATAGGTATCCTCAGCTCCCTCATTATGTTCTTGTTCTCGTGCATCCCATTCATGGTCAGTTGCGCGACATTTGTCACTTTCATCAAACTCAACAGTATCCCATTGACGCCTGCCATTGTATTCCCTGCTTTGGCCTTATTTGATTTGTTGACTGACCCCATTTATTCGCTTCCCATGCTCATTTCCTCATCGCTTCAAGCGGCCGCATCATTGGCTCGCTTGAAAGAGTTTTTATTGCTTGGTGAAGTCAGTGAGTTCCAGGGCGGATTGATCAAGCGTGACTCTTTGGAAAATGCAGCAGACGGCAACGCCATTAAAGTGTCGAACGCGACATTTTTGTGGTCTCATGATTTTAAATCGCAAGACACCAAACAGTACAAGGATATCGAAAGTACTGAGCCAGAAATTTCCGATACATCCTCGACCACCGAAAACAACGTGGCATTGTCAAATATTAACTTCACCGCAAAAGCGGGCAGCTTGACTTGTATCGTCGGCAGAGTGGGGTGTGGCAAAACGACTCTTTTGCGTGCAATGAATGGAGATCTTCCTATCGATTTTGATGGATTCTCGGAAATCGATGATGTCACATCTCCCTCCGTTGAGATCAATGGGTCCGTCGCCTATTGCCCTCAAAGCCCATGGGTCTTGAACGCTACGATCAAAGAAAATATCTTGTTTGGCTACAAATACGACAAATCTTTTTATGACGCCACCGTCAAGGCATGTGAGTTGGTGTCTGATTTCGAATCATTGCCCGATGGTGATATGACTGTGGTTGGTGAAAAGGGTATCTCATTGAGTGGAGGTCAGAAAGCTCGCCTCTCCTTGGCTCGTGCCGTCTATGCCCGCGCCGATATGTACATTCTAGATGATATCTTGTCGGCAGTCGACTCCCATGTGGGCAAGAGTATCACCCGCAACGTATTGGGTCCTGCCGGAATTCTCGCAGGTAAAACAAAAATCTTGGCCACCAACTCGGTTCATGTCTTGCATTCTGCCGATGAAATCTACTTGATCAAGAACAAAACCATCGTCGAGAGCGGCGACTTCAAAACCGTCATGGATCGCAAACTCGACTTGTCCAATTTGATTGAAGAGTTCGGCTCAAAGGTTGATGATGAGGAAGATGTTGATGCCGATGTCTTGTGTCCGGAAATAAGCGAGGCCTCCAAATGTCGACGAGCTTCAGCCGTTTCATTTTCTCATATCTACGACGACGAATTGGCAGAGACCGATGCTCCTCGCAAAACTGGAATGACAGAGGAAATTTCTGAAAAAGGTGACGTCAAATTGAATGTGTTTTTGCAATACTTCAAAGCTTGCAGTTACCAGTACATCAGCATCTACGTTGTTCTTGTTCTTGGAACAATCTTGGCGGGTATTGCTGAAAAGTATTTGTTGTCATACTGGTCAGATTTGAATGAGCGCATGGGTTATACCGTTGACGGAGGGTACTATTTGACTGTCTACGCTCTTTTGGGATGCGCTGGTGGGTTGATGTCGTTTATCGGCTCCTTTGTGGTGTGGAGATTCTGTATCATCAAAGGTGCCAAATTTTTCCATGGCAAAATGGCAGACAGTGTTCTCAGTTCGCCAATGTCCTTTTTTGAAACCACACCAGCAGGCCGCATTTTGAATCGCTTCACCGACGATATCCTGACGATTGATATGCAATTGCCCTGGATCTACATTATGTTCTTACAATTGATCATCAATGGCATTGGTACTTTCACAGTCATCATTATCAATTTGCCTACGATGGCGTTAGTGCTTTTGATACTTTTGGCATTCTACAATAAGCTCCGTCTCTACTTTGTGCCCGCAAGCAGAGAGTTGAAGCGATTGGAAAAACTCAAAAAGAGCCCTCGCTTAGCAATCATTCAGGAGTCCATCAATGGCGTGGACACCATCAAAGCATACGGACAAATCGATCGCTTCATGTATAAGGCGAAACACGCTGTTGACGAACTGAACTTGGTTGGGTATGTGAAAGAAGCATGCAACCGCTGGCTCTCTATCCGTTTACAGTTCATCTCCTCTATCATCTTGTTCTTTTCGTCTCTCTTGGCAATCATGACCTTGTTGACTAACAATCCAATCAACCCCGGTTTGCTCGGTTTCGTGATGACGTTCGCTCTCCAAGTTATAGGGATTTTGAACGCCATCATCAGATGCTGGGCTGAGATCCAGAGTAACACTGTATCGGTGGAGAGAATCATTGAATACTGCAGCTTGCCCTCTGAGGCGCCAATGGTGATCGAATCCAATCGCCCTCCCAAAAATTGGCCTACCGATGGTGGCATTGTGTTCAAAAATTACTCGACCAAGTACCGCGCCAACTTGGACCCTGTATTGAAAAATATCAACTTGACAATCAAACCAGCCGAGAAAATTGGAATCGTGGGCCGTACTGGCGCCGGTAAATCATCGTTGTCTTTGACGTTGTTCCGAATCATCGAGGCGACATCAGGATCAATCGAAATTGATGGAATCAACACCAGTGAGATCGGACTCTTCGACTTGAGGCACAAACTCTCCATCATCCCTCAAGAGGCTCATACATTCAAAGGCTCCATAAGAGAGAACTTGGATCCTTTCAAAGCATATAACGACGAGAGACTTTGGCAAGTCTTGTCATTGGCTCACTTGAAAGACCATGTGGAAGGTATGAGAACACCTCCTACGGAAGAGGAAAAGAAAAAGTCCAAGAACCCAAACAGCTTACCCACTCTAAGTGGGCTAGATGCTAAGCTTGATGGATCCAGCTCCAATTTGTCTTCTGGTCAGAAACAATTGGTGTGCCTTGCACGCGCCTTGCTCAACCAAGACGCCAAAATCCTTCTTCTAGATGAGGCTACCGCTTCAGTGGATGTCGAGACCGATAAGATCATTCAAGAAACTATTCGGTCCGAGTTCAAGGACAAGACTATCTTGACTATTGCTCATCGGATTGATACAATCATGGACAGCGACAGAATTCTTGTTCTAGACAAGGGAACCGTGCGTGAATTCGATAGTCCCCAAAACTTGCTCAAGAACAAAGATGGGCTTTTCTACTCATTGTGTAAAGACAGTGGAAACTTGAAGAACTCTTAGCCTAATGACGTTACATTTATATTTATATAGGTTCATAGCCGGAAATGTCTTTGCACCCATACCCGTTAAGTAGTGCTTGCAGTGCGTCCTTGATCTGCTTTGATCAGTAACGACTCCCGCAACTCCTCCGACAAAAGAGGCGTGAGGTCACCGCGTTGCTTTTTGAGTTTGAGGACTCTTTTAGGGGTTATGGGTGTTGCCAAGAGCTTTGTGTTTGCGGCTTTACACAATCCGGATGTCGCCAATGTGCACACGTCGCAATTGTTTGAGTTTGGCGCGCATACTGTTTGACCAAATCCGACGAGCAAAGGATTGATGTCCGCCCAGTATTTTTTCGGTAGCCAATCCTGGAGTTCAAGCCTCGTATGCTCAGGCAATTTTGCCTTTTTCGATGTCCATCCCCACATTTGTGCCAAGCGATGAATATGGACATCAACACCTATACCATGGTTGATGTTCCATCCTAGCTGTAGTAAAAGATAACCCATTTTTGGTCCTACTCCAGGCATGAGGACGAGTTCTTCAATGTTATTTGGAATATCATCGTCAAATCGCTCTCGTATCATGTCACAGGACTTTTTGATGTAGGCCGCCTTCTTGTGGTGGAACCCCACTTTCGCAATACATTGATTGATAAATTCCTGAGAAGAATCCAAGACTGCTTGAAGGCATAATCCATCGTGATACCCTAGGTCGAGAAAATTCTTGTGAAGGTTATCCATCGCCTGGAAGTTGACCTCATCTTTAGTTTGAGCAGACAACATCAACGAAATGAGCAACTGGAAGCGATAAATGCGAGGGTCGCGCCTCATCACACCATTATTTATTGTTTCTGGCATCATCGAACATCCATGATAGTCAACGGGCGACATCACTTTACTTCTCATCTTGGCAACCTCGTTGTAGATTTCCGCCCAATTCGGGGGAGCAGAGTCTGTTGCATCCAGAGAATCGGCAAAGGCAAATATATTCGGAGTTGGAG
The DNA here is from genome assembly GCA_030581555.1 of [Candida] argentea. Lineage (NCBI taxonomy): Eukaryota > Fungi > Ascomycota > Pichiomycetes > Serinales > Debaryomycetaceae > [Candida] argentea. The sequence goes on from JAKTTQ010000227.1 coordinate 81,063, forward strand.
ACGGATTTGGCACAGATTCTAATACGTCGCGCTCGAATTTGACCTCGACATGTTCCCTTTTCACGGGAGTTTTGGGAGGGGTGGATAGCTGATGGACCTTGTCGTCTTCCATCCTCTCCGCTTTCACATGCACACTGGTATTGGAAGACTGCGGGTGCTTTCGTTCTGTGATTTCCGCAGCAGGAGCCAATGACTGAACAGATGTATGCGTAGTCTCTACCTTTAGGGTTTCCGACATCAACTTGATCTCTTTAGACGCAGGATAAACGACATTTGTCAACGACCTCTTTGATCTTGTCATACGAATAGTCATTGTGAGCAGAAGTACGACATTGCGTATGAATAAAAATATTACGGATCAGAACTTTAGGTGGCGCGATGGCGGTGGCGATCTGATCAATTTTGGGACGAGTCGAAAGTCCGAAAATTATGTGCTCGGAATGACAGCGCTAATTGACAGAGAGCCCAGTTTTAATGCTTGGACGGTCTACTACCTCCAACGGTGTGGGTGAGGCGTTAAAAGGCAAAAAGAAATGCTCTGCGGGAGGTTCGAACTCTCGACCTTCAGATTTCACAATTGTAATTATGAGACTGACGCTCTGCCAACTGAGCTAGCAAAGCAACTTTTTTTTGCAAAAACTTACGCAGCTTGATGATGCATTTACCTTGTAGGATCACCTCCGATTGAGGCTACTCGTAAAGCTCACCTGTACATCAACCGGAGACCAGCAAGTCCCAAAGAGCCGAGAATCTGATGAATATCAGTTCGCCGTTCGTCACGTCAAGCGCCAATTTTTCCAAAGATGCCAATAACGTGCTGAAAATACAAAAGGTAATTTATCGGCACAGTAGCATGCCATTAGCTGGTGGACATGTACGAGGAACTTAAATTTGCACGCAGATAAATTCTCGAAACGCCTGCTGCAGGTTGCCTCACATCATCTTGGTAAGTTGCTGGTTGGTGGACGAATTGCATTAGTCACCCATAAAGCATATCCGATTGATTCAATCAAGACTGCCGATAGCACCAAGGCAACAAACTGCCATGTTGCCCTTCATTGATGCTTTTTTGCCAAATATTGGGAGTGACGCCGTCGAACCAAACATCACTTTACGAACTCGCTAAATTTTGCCCTCGTTCAGAAGAAAATCTTCATGCGTCAACTGCAAAGCAGTTTCAACCGCACGCTTGGGTTTGCAGATGACATTGGCAAACGTACCTGCGTCTTCCATGAAAGAGCTACGGCTCAGGCGAAGAATCCAACAAGCTTCTCCCTCTTTCAGGGTATGTACCGTTGAGACGGCACGGCGATGACCCTATAAATAGGAGCTCAATTCTTGGCTTCTTGGTGTCCATCACTAGACAAGGCTATTCCATGATCGCGCTTCCCGTTAAACTCATCGCTCTCTTCATTGCCGTACGAGGTCAATACATCCCGTCCTTGTCAAAGGCCAGCTCAGAATTCTCGTCCTCCATCTCGGAAGAATTCGTCGGACTCGGCCGTACCTTCGCGTGGAGACCAACAAGGTCCACTGAAATGGCTGAGGCGGTGGCGACATCCACGGTTGCAGACACTTATGAGAGGATCGGCGGTTTCAAGCGCCAGATAGATTTGGAGGGTACCTCTAGAAATCCATGGAGTGTTGCTCCCGGAATCTTCAATGGAGGATACTCGCAGGATCATATTTACAATTGGGCACCTGTCGATAACGATGGTAATGATCCAGAGTCCGAGGCGCTGCCAGTATTCGCTACCAACGACGACGATTTGCCAACTGTGACAATTAGATATAAGATAGCGGGTGAGTCTAGACCTCCACGCGATTTGGATCGGGACATTTTGACTCATGATGTTGAGGGCATTTCTCGATCTTCGGCCAAAGACAAATTCGACTATACCTCTGAGAGAAAGGAACGCTCTTCTCGTACCAAGACATTGTTGGATTTTGCTCAATTAGCGCGAGAGCCTCTTGGCTCTGATTTCGTCACCGAGGAAGAGATGACGGCAGTCAAATGTATGATTATGGAGGCGCATGAAATGATGCTGAACAGTGAAGCAAAGGAGCAGAAGCTGCATTCTCTGCAACTTGTTTCCAGCAAAACTTCAAGTGATTTTCCAGTCTCTGAAACACCCTTAACATCTGTATCTGATGAATCGGGAGCATCTTCTGCTTCGCCTTCCGTGGTCCCAGGATCGCGATACTCAACACATGCCGTTACTGAAGCCGAGGCTAATGCTTTCTCCGAGCTTATTGTGGAGGCAGCTAGCCACAGTTCTGGATTAACATCTGAAGAGGCCTCAACTTCAGACGTTTCCAATGACTTGTCATCTATTCCCTCGGAAGCCAACACCGCAAACATTGGGGCCCCTACAACAGAATTCTTGCAAGCTATCTCTGTGACATCCAGTTCCCTGACAACCACCTCCATAAAGACAATTCCTGGGTTATCACAGTTCCTGGATGCCGTCTCCACATCTACCATCTCTTCGACTATGTCAAATCCTGAGGACCCCGTAGCGGAAAGCACGTACAAGACTAGTTCAGCGGTCTCGGAGTTCGAAGGCAGACATACAGGCCAAACTACCGAAATCGCTAGGAGCCCACAGGCCGGATCATCCGATACAGGCCACGTTGACCTGTCCAGCTCGATTACCGAGAAATTGCCAAAGCAGGATACCGGAGATGAGAGCCCTGATCTTGCGACCAGTGAGCATTCTCAGCACAACAGCGATGAAACTTCTGAGGACGTCGCCTCAAACCCCCTTGGAAGCACGCAGCTGGCCGACACTGCTCGGACTGCTGGTGACCAGGCAAAGTCTCAACACTCTGAAGTCAAAATCTCAACACATGAGCGCCTTTACCACATAGCCTCCAACTCCATGAAACCTGATGCATCGATCGAGGAAGCTATCCTCGCCCGCTCATTCAAATACATGTATGAGAGGAAATACCAGACGGCCGCAGGCGACGAGACCAATCCTGGGGAGATTCTATTGATGTTTCTTCGAGGTCAAACAGCAGCCACCAGCAAGGAGGTGGAACAGTACGAAGAGATGTTTGGATCTGTGTTCAAGCTGCCATTTACAAACACGTCTCCATCTTTATTTGGAGATCTTGGGAAGCTGCCATTTACAAACACCTCGCCATCTTTATTTGAAGGCCTAGGGAAGCTTTCGTTCTAATGGTTGTGCTGCGACTACGAGATAATCACATGCCAACAATTGTAGTTGAATTTATGAATAGTGTAAAAGAGTATATGAGTAATAAACGGTGAGAAGGCCTATGATATCCGCAGTGGCATGATATCGGAGAGGGGTGCCGACATCCCCGCATTTCACAGAGTATAAATAGTGGGGCCGGGCCTGCGAGACTCCGTGACTGGCGGGGAAAAAGAATACTTATCGCCGCAAATGTCAACCTTTTCTCGTGGAAGTTATAAGGCCTTACAGTATAACTCTTTCCGACCACACTATCCTTCGAGTTTCTATGATATCCTCGGCAAGTATGTCGCCGACGGTGATCCCGCTAGGCTACCTGTCAAAAAGTGCTTGGATATCGGATGTGGTACCGGGGTCGCAACTTTCCCGCTCTTGGGCATGGCGGAATCTGTTATCGGGATCGAGCCATCCGAACCAATGATCGAAACGGCCAATAAGTTGGTCAAAGACAGATGTGTTGAGTTGGGGTTTTCTGATTCAAATCGTATACATTTCGTAAAGGGTACAGCCGAATCCTTAGCATCGAGCCCCGAGGTGAAAGGTACCATTGACTTGATCACGGTGGCCGAGGCAATTCACTGGTTTGGTGATTGGAAAGCATTCTTTGAGGCATCAGCAAAGCTCCTCAAACCGGGGGGCACATTGGCCTATTGGATGTATGTGGATCCAATCATTGTAAATTTCACAGGGCCACATCAGAGTGGCTTGAGCAAGAAAGAGGTTTTACAGAAAGCTATGGGGGTTTACTTCAAATTCGCATACGATGACCCTCGTTTCATTGGACCCCATTGGAATCAACCAGGCAGGGGAATCTTGAAAGATATGTGCAAGGAGGTCGAACAAGTCATTCCAAAAAATCTTTTCGGTGACTTGGTGATCCATGAGTTCACGCCAGAGTCTGGCAAGCCCGACTATGGACTGGAGACCAAAGATCTAGTATTGAATCGGAAAGGGATCAAAATACAAGATTATGTGAACTACTTTGAAACGTACTCCGGATTCCATGCGTATCGCGAGGCCACTGGCGACACGACTTTGTTGAGCGAGAAATTCGTCGACGCCCTTGAAGCAGTAACAGGATGGGATCGTACCAAGACCACGATAGATCTTGTTTGGAATACGAAGTATGTGTTTTTAAGGCGCAAATGATAACGATCTAAACGCTAAAACATATTTAGACCTACATACACCAAGTTTACAGATTACAGATTACAGATTACAGAGTATACCTCGCCTGCACAAACTATTCGGTTGGGGACCCAAAAAAAGTGGCCGAGTACGGGGTACCACGCGCACGTGGCGCAACCAGCCAACTTTAGGCAGTCACGAAGGTGCCGTGCCAGTCATTTACTTACATCACTCTTGTTTTCTACGCAAACGATGAACATTCTATTCAGAATACCTGGTCTTGCTGCCAAGTTTCTATTTGCGTCTTTTGCAATATGGATTGTGCTTTCTACGGCCGTGCCTCAGATCATGATCAAATTCTCAGATAACCGTGTTCGCTCTCTGGAGTTTGGTAGGACATCGTATCCTCATAATTCTATTACATCTCCCACTCCCATGCCCATCTCTGATAGTGCAGTCTACTTTATAATAGGGCATCCCGATGATGAGGTCATGTTTTTCTCGCCCTCTCTCATTGAAATGATAAAGCCTATACACAATAATACGGTCCATTTGATTTGTTTCCTGGACGGTGGAGCCGAACATGCGTCTATGGGCCGCATCAGATCGGAAGAGCTTTTCCATTCGGCTCGAATTCTTGGCTTGGACCCAAACAATGTCCGAGTCTTGAGCTCCTTCAAAGATGGCATGAATGAGACTTGGGATTCGAACGCTATAAAATCGGCCCTCTACAAAAATATCGATACTAGTGATCAGCCCCTTGTTCTTGTAACTTTCGACGAGCATGGTGTTTCGAATCATCCTAATCATATCTCGTTATATCATGGAGCACTCAATTACTTCCGCAGCCTTCCAGCGCAGCGTTCAAAGCGGATTTTCGTCTTAAAGTCTTTGAATTTCTGGGAAAAATACAGTTTCACTTTTTTGACGAATGTCGAACTCTTTGTGAGCCACTTTTCGCAAATCGTTATGCGCAATCTCTTCCACATTGATATCAATATAAGTTTTTTTGGTCGCTCGTCATCAATTTCTGCAATCAAGTTTTACCTGGATTTGAACATGTTAAGTGTTAGTTATGCTGCTATGGCTTATGGTCACTATAGCCAAATGGTATGGTTCAGATATGGATGGCTTCTTTGCAGTCGATACTTGACATTCAACCACTTGATCCAGTTGTAATCAGTTGGAAAGGGCAAGGTGCATGCAAAATCGAGAAGAGCAAGCATTGTGCAGGATTGAGAAGGGCGGCCATCAAGCAATCGACACTTGCTCTTCAAACATTTGATCCAATGGTGGTTGAGTTGTAATCGCAAGAGCAAGAATTGTGCAGAATTGGCACCTCGTATCCGTTCATGTTATACGCTACACATAGAAATTGCTTCTTGGGGACGCAAATTTCGAATAAGTCAAGCTGATTCAATTCTTGATTGAAAATTTGAAATTGCAGGGCCCGGATCTATTCTAAATTGAGATGTTGCCTGATGCTGTCGGTCGGTCATGAATCGGGAATTTGTTCGTATCTCCAGCAAAGAAATTCACTCAGATACGCTCAGTCAGAGAAGAAATGTCTTAGGTCCATATTGGGTTTACCACGATTTCCGAAACCGATAATATTCCGGGCTGCCCTCTCCCGTGCTACTCTTGATCAAACGGCGCGTTCGACAAGTGCGAGAGAACTCTCTCCCAGCAATTTCGCATTGAAAATCTAGAGGAGAGAGGCGATTTAATGGACATTGGAATCAAGATACCTCAGAAGTTACGCTGGAAGCAAGGCCTAGTTGAGAAGCCTTGACGTTTCGAAACACTTCCTGAAGATCTGCCTCCAGATATCATTATACATGATGCTTTCAAATTTTATAACTATCGCAAAAGCTGATGCTTACAGCTTCCAGAGTGTAAGCAAGTATTTCCGAATGAATCTCCGAGACGTTGTGTTTCTCAATGAATCTCCGAGACGCTGTAATTTCAAATGAGTCTTCGAGACGCTGTGTTTCTCAATGAATCTCTGAGACGCTGTTCTCATTTATTCTTAAACCCAAATTGCTTCTGACACCAATTTGCGCCGTGCTCAAAGTATTCACTCTTGGAAACGCTAATATTGCCAATCACGTCGCTTTGAGCAAGGGCGGCACCGCCATGCCATGCCATTTCATCTCGCGGGATGGGATCGGTAGTCTGGCGCACTCGCACCGCCCAGTCCAGTGGCATTTCCTTTGTCAATTCAAGCTCGAGACGCTCTGCGAAATTGGGGATCTGTGACGTGCCGCCTGCAATCACTATATTTGCCAGCATCAAGGGACGCACGGCTTCAGGACATGCCATGATCGATTCTAGAACTAGGTCTGGCAAGTTCTTTAGCGACGCGGCTTGTATGACGCTACTACTGGCAGTTGAAGTGGTTGAATCAAACACGATATCCGGCTGGAACAATGCCTCTGGCACCACAAACCGCTCATCGGTGAGTCGGAGAAGCTGAGTATCGGGAGTGACGGGTGTTTCAGGGGTGCGCACGAAACCCGTCGTTGTGGTTTTGAAATCCGGAAGCACAAACTCGCACGCGTACTTTTCGCGATTGGCGAGAGTACCTCTGAACAGCGTGGGCGCGATAAATGTGGTGAGCTCCTTGATTGTGTTCACAAGGAGCGGTTCTTCCAGCACATCATAGTGACGGAACGAGATTGTCTCGCGGAGTAAGCCCGTGAGTACCTTGCCGCCTATAGGAAGCTTTCTCATACCCTCCCAATACACGCTTTGGTAGATCATTGGAATGATCCAGGTGGCGTTATACCCGGCATCGATCACAAGGGTATAATCGTTGAGTGCGTTGGAAGGCTGCTCTTTGAACAGTAGCCAAGGTAGGAGCAGTGCAGGGGTACACCGATAGTATTGACTGAAACCATACTCCTCAAAGACGATTTGATCGGTATTCAGCGATAATTGGGGTAGCTGATAAGGTGATTCGGTGAGGATGAGCTGGGTGTTTGAGGCATCGAGTTCAGTATTGGGCGAGACGGTATCAAAAGCCAGGTCCCAGATTGGTTTTTCCGTTTCCCACAGAGTGAGATGGCCATTTTCGAAAGGCCGTTTAAAGTTGATACCTGAATACATATTGGTGTGGGGCATAAAGTCATTGCCAATGTAAATAGCCCCATCCTTGGTGCGAGTTATAGCATTATAGATCTTAAGGGGAGTTTGGTCAGCGAAACCCGCCTTCAAATTATATGAGCCATTATCTATGACTAGATTCTGTTGAGACATGTAAAGAAGAAACGCCAACACAGGCCTTCACCGTGAAAGTCCCAGACTCGATCAAGATCTCTCATGGGCAAGACAAGATTGTTCAGATGGTAGCACTCACAGAGAAGTGGTCGTGCCGTGACCAGGCCGGAACCGAACCGAACGATCGATCTCGGCCACTGTGGCGGTCGGTGACCACCGAGAATTTTGCGACTATGATAAGCGTGGATGGTTCGAGGGGAAATTTACAAAGTGGGATGACTCTTTGGTCTTTTACGTATGAATATGTTTATATAGGATACACAGTATAGAAGGCAGGCAATCTGGTAGACGTAGCGATCTTAATTTTGATCCGAGAGAAGCCAGCGACCAATCGACATTTACAGAAGAGGATTCCGATTGGCGGCGAGTTATCTCGACCACGTGAGAAATCTACCACTGTTATCAAACGCTGGTGATTCTATACGATTCATACCAAGTCCGTCAGCTCTTCTTCTTGATATCTTCTGACGCTCATTCAACTTGCTGTGCTTCGCTTTAGTGGGTTGAGTTTTCCTACATCGTATTCGTTCATATACTCTACGTTGATCTTCCCACGTTGATCTGAAGGGATCGTTGGACGCCCTTTTGTCTGAGATGACCATCCTCTCCAATATTCTACGCAAATCAGAAAGAAAAGATTCGTCGTGGGATGCCCACTCCCTCGCTCACTTCTCGCTCACTCCATCCCTATCTCATTCGGTCTCATCAACTCGAATAGCAAGATCCTCTTCTGGCCAGAAAGATTGCGACTTTGCCCTAATCATCCAACTCGAATCTCCGCCAGTGGTTTTCTATGGGTATCCTTCGGACTCATCCGGATCTATCTTGTCGGGATTATTACGCTTGAATGTTGGTTCGTTGGTGCCTCCATTGTCGCCTCAGGGCTTGCGCCCGGTACTCTCGGCTCCTGCATTGGGCGATTCAACCTCTCAAGATTTGATTTTGGATTCAGTGACCCTTTCCCTAGTTCAGACTATCCGCTACTCAAAGTCATTTCTCCTCAGTTCCTCGGCCTGTCATAACTGCTCAAAATGTCAGCTGCAAGAAACGGTGTTGGCACAATGGAACGTTCTCACCACCCGCTCATCTTTCGCACATGGAACCCATGCCTACCCATTCTCGCATCTCTTGCCAGGATCGCTCCCTCAATCATGCAAGATCGGCCAGAGTCTGCAGGGAACTTTCATCAAATATCATCTTGCAGCTGTCGCTATCACCGCGAGCGGCAAGACAAAGTCGGTCGAGATTCCCATTAACGTAGCCCGCCTGATCATTCGCGGACCGGATCATAATTCTCTCAGGGTGTTTCCGCCCACCGAAATCACCTCGAACGTGGTGCTTCCGAACGTTGTGTATCCGAAACTGTCGTTCGCAGCCGAGTTCAAACTCGAGAATGTCGTTTCAGCAAAAAAGACCAGGCGCTGGCGCTTGCGCAAGTTCTCATGGCGCATCGACGAAACAGCTCGAATACGCGTGCATACGTGCTCGAAGCATGCTCATAAATTAGATCACGCCAGATTATCGCAACAGCGCCAGGAAGTGGCGAATGTGCTGCCACCAATCAGACCAGGCGGTTTGCATCACACTACTGTGCATACGCGCATGGCTTTAATGCCAAATCATCTTCCGCATCGGGCCACCAGCCAATCTAGCCTGGATCTGGCCCCACATCCTGACAATAGAGAGGGAGATCTGGTCGACCACCCTCATGTTGAGGCCAGTTTGCCCACGCCCCCAGATATCGATCACGAAGACCTCTCGCCGATCATGAGTAGTGCCTCGACAAACGCGATCCTGCCCGTCGAGTCGGCCCCGGCCCCTCAATCAAGACCGGCTACTGATGGTTCCGACGAAGAAAAGCACTTGTTTATCGAAGAAACTCGTACCGTAAGCCATGGCGACCTCAAGCTGGGTTGGAAATCAGACTTTTCAGACCATGGAACTATTGAGTTGGTCGCAAATATCAGCCTCGTCCATTTGTCAACAGGATTCTTCACACATGTGGCTCAAAAGTCCAGTGCTGATAATGTCGGGCACGATAGCAAAGATGGTTTACGTCGAGGTGCCAACGTCTCTTGCGATATCGACGACCCGACATTGGGGGTCTTTGTAAATCATAATCTTGTGGTGGAGGTGGTAGTGGCCGAGGAGGTGACACATGCAGTCGAGCGGCATGGCCATAGCCAAGCTCAAGATACGGGCTCCGTAGCGCTCACCGGCGTCCCCACGGGCGCCGCGCGCGTGTTGCGAATGCAATTCAAGCTTGTCTTGACCGAACGCAGTGGGTTGGGCATCGCTTGGGATGACGAGGTGCCTCCGACGTACAATGATGTGCGCACCTTGAGCCCCCCTGTTTATGCAGTCAGCACGCCAAACTTGGATTCTGCCGCCGTAACTCCCATGGCAATGACCCCACAAGCTCCGTCAACGCCCATCGCAAGTGTAGCCCTGTCTATTGATAATCTCTTGTTGTAGCCGGCAAGAGTGTGATGACCAGAACGTCCAAGCAAGAATTCAGCTTACGGGAATACCTTATGAATCCCAGAAAATCTGTGGGGGCCCTCTTTGAAACTTTCTCTGCGTGTCAATGTGGAATGCCTACCACTCGTTATTTTAAAGAAATCTGGTCGGCTAGATTTCGCTTTCTCCCAAGATCTCACATCTGATTCCTTGTATCAGTATTGATGGACGATTGGGCAATACTGATAGATTCTATCTGAGCAAGCTCGAGCATAGGCGCAACTTTGAAGATCCACGATCGTGATGCATTGTACGCCACAGAGGATGAATGCAAGATCTATGATCGATTGTAAAAAAAACATGGATATTATCCGTGGATTGTACGCTACTCTAGTTTTATAATTAAGACTTGAGACCTCTGTCGCATGATCGTCATCCCCCGTTTTCCGTATATCTGTTCATGTCGAGAATATCGGCGTACATTTCTGAAAGCTTCAGCATATCCTTGAGCGCATCTGATTTGAGATCATACACCATTTGCTGGAATGAATGAGTTTGTATGGTGCTTAATGGTAACTTGTTTTCTCGCAAAAAGTTGAGCAAATGGTTGTAGAATTTCATGGGCGAATAAGCGGTATTGTCAAACTGTGGTGAAATATATCTGGAGGGTACTTGAGCGCATTGCTGGAGTGTTGCCGGCTTGAGCGTGGGAATGGATTGCGGCGTCAGGATCATGCTTAGGCGCGAATCGCTAATATCCGACGTCATGGATGTGTTACTCTCATCCGACACGAGTGAGGGGCCTGACGTTGGCGCTGAAGTGTTTGAAACATGTGAAAAGTTACTTGCGGGAGAAGCTGTATCTGCCTCTGGAACAGAGTCCGCCCGGCTGTAGTTTATTGACGTTGCCGACAAGCCATGTAGACGGAGATGTTCCATAAGTTTTTTTGGTGAGCCCTTGTCGGAGGGAATTCGGATCACGACCTTGCCACAGTAGTCGCAAGCGGCAACAGAATGATTTTCAGAGTCCTGTGTGAACCAGGACCATACCCAAGACTTCTTCTTGGCCCCGAACCGTTTTCCCGGGCGATTTTTCCGCTTTGGACGAGCCGAGGAGCTAGAAGCCAGGGCCAGCAGGACTCGTCGACTTTTTGAAAGCGGCTCTGGAGATTGGGATGTGCTTTGAGATGTGGAAATAGACTGAGAATGAGAATGGGGATGAGGATTTGAGGATTCAGAAGTAGGAAGAGAATGATTGATTTGGGCCAGTTGTGAAAGTGGATGCTGGGGGAGAGACTGTTGTGGTATAGAATGTTGTGGATGCAGGGGCAGGGGATGCAATTCTCGAAGGCCGTTCCCCAATTCGAGGATCGAGTTGAGAGAGGTTTGAGGCTGAGCTTGATGTATGTGAGTGTTCATCAAGTGAAAAGAGTTCGAATGCAATTGAGACAGGGGTCCCGGAATCGAGTTCGGATGCAAAGGGTGTGCCGGCAAATGAGTTGGAGGAAGCACCATGTGAGAGGGAGAAGCATGAGAGATGCTCGAGTGACCTTTCAAAAGAGCCGGCGAGCCCCGAGTCAGGTCAAATGAGGCATGCATGTGAGAATTAAAAGAAGGATTCTGGGATTCAGAAGGAGGCAAGCCCCTCTGGCCATCGTGCTCCCGTTTATGGGTGGAGTGATACGTATCATACAGTAACTGATCCGAGTTGTCGTAGAAACTCATCACGAAGATTCACAGTGTGAACGTTGCAACCGGATGGGATCAGAGGCAAGCGCCAGCGTTTCACGAGCGATAGTGAACCCCTCAAACGCTACCTGATGTGCGTGATAGGCAGTGGCGGTGGAGTGTGGTGTAGTGGATACTCGGGAAAGGAAATCAAGATGCCGAGAATAAGGAAGATGACGTAAAGGATCGAGGGGTGATGAATAATCGGTAGCTTGACGACACCAAATTGCTCAGGATTCTACTTGCATTTACAGTGTGTCATGAGTTCGAAATATTGCAAAGTATGCCACACGCTTGGGTGTCCCCCCCAATGATATATGCGCTCCTTCTCCCACTTTGAGTACCACAAACCGAGGACCAGGCTCCTGTCCTTGTGAAACAGACCCCATTTTCGTTGCTGTGAGGTTTATTTTTAGTGACTGTGCTTACAGAAGTGTGAAGGGCCCCAGTACCACTTATATCAAGTGTTATATATCCGAGAAAATGAGTATCATCTACACGACGCCTAATAAGAACTCTCCATCTCTACCCTCGGTTAACATGCTCAACGGTCTGAAGCAAGTAGGAACTGGCCAGGAGCCCGATTTAATCAATCACGTGCTAATTTCCAAAATAGGGTTTTTCGCAGCCAGCATGCGGCGTACCGATTCGCATGGCGAGATTATATTACTCTAGTTGCGACTATTTTGGGCTAAGACTAGCCGATTGATACGGGTTATCACATTGTGATGTGCCCGAATACTTGGCATAACTTGCATGATCGGCAATTCTCGATCAAAAATATTTATGGTTTGAAAAGAGTTTCATGGCTGGTGTGAACCCATGTCGGGGCATCTGGGGTAGCCCCCGAAGCGTTCTTGCAACGTATATAAGGATGACTATATTCGTTTAGAAAATTAGTTTATACCTCGCTCGCTTTTCGCCTAGTCAATCCACACTCCTTTTACACTCCTTTGCACTCGCTTTTCAGCACCACACTCGTTTGAACACCCCTCTCCTTCACAACCTATATTGCAATGCAATTTTTAATAGCCTCTACCATTCTTTTCACCGTTTTCTCCAATGCCGCATATATATCTCTGTGGTCGAATGAAGATGTCACAACAGTTAAAACAACAGTCACTTCAACAAATTTGTTCACAAGTTTCACCACCACCTACGTCAACATGCCCACAATTACTGTCTACAATACTACTCTGACTTATACTACCACCCGTATAACCGGCACTGTCACTATCACCTTGTCTGGTCCACTTCCTGTGACTTTGAATGAGTCCACAAAGACCACCACGACTTTTGATGGCAGTCCCATCTCTCCTATCACAACGGCCTCCTCCTTTAAGTCGCCGGCAGAGATATCGTCTTCCTTTTTGTCCGAACCTTCCAGTTCCATCCTTGTCCAAAACCCTTCAGAGTCCAAACCTAGTTCAAAAGTCTCGGCCACTAAGATCTCGAGTTCCTCAAGCGAAGAACTGTCTGTTTCTCCGAGTTCGACAAGTGGCCAAAGCACGTTGAAATTATCGACAAATTCCGAAGCCAGCTACACGGTGAAGTCCTCAGAAGTGCCCACAATGTCGTTCGAATCCCAGCTTCCGAGTATATTGCTGACATCATATGCTACGGACGTTTCCAGAACTTCATCGACCTTTTCTATTTCTCAAACTTCTCGTGATCTTGAGATAACCTCCGCACACAAATCGAGCAGCCTGTCTGAGACAGCCCCTGCTGAAGGCACAGCAAGTGCATCCGAGACGTCGTCAAATGCCGAGGCTTCTGCCATATCTGAGACATCCTCCGCAAGCAAAGTGTCTTCCATGTTGAAGTCCTCGATTCACGTCCAAACATCGTCCAACAGTGTTTCTCTGACTGCTAGTATGACAACCCACCCATTAATAACTTCCTCCTTTCCCTCCCAATCGTTTAGCTCCACTGACCACTCGAGTACTTTAGTCACGCCAACCATCTCTACAACACCAAGCACACAGACTTCGTTTTCACCATCCTCTTCACAGACCACAACCGCTCCAAGTGAATCAGATGCCACCTTTACTCCCGGCAGCAATTGGATTCTCGATTTTGTCACCACAGCCACGTCAGATAGTGTGTGTTATGTTGACTACAACTACATTGATCCTGACTTGCCCACCACTACTATCGTTTCCACAATTACCACTTACGTGACAATGACTGTTTAATTTTCTCTAATATCCACCTCCCGATCTCAACAAATAATAATACACTCAAATTTGCTGTGACCGAGCAACCTCCATTTCAGTCACATTATCTTCATCACAATCATGGTCGGAATATGCGTGCTCCATATACCTTTTATAGAAACAATTAAAATAACTTCGTCCACATTATAAAACTTTCTTCAATTTCATCGTAAATACAAGTGGGTCGTCAGGAGAATTTGTATAGTTGCAAAGTTATCAAATCAGCATTCTGATAACGAAGGGGCATACCGCGCAAAATTCAAATTCTATTAAATTATCCCTTAAATGGCTGCAAAACAAATGGCTGCAAAAAAAAGCAAAAACCTCAAAATTATCTCCGTCACGTGCGTAGGGGCCAAGCCCTACTCACGTGGAGATAGATTTCCCGATACAGTCATTACCTCATCTGACACGTGACTGAGCAGCTGGACAAATTTTTCGGGTGTTAGCGATAGGCGGAGCGGGCTTTCAGTACCACTACCGACTTACACACAATGGGTATGTTAAGAAGCACTATGTGATTTCACGATCAGAGTACTAACGTATAGTTAACGTTCCCAAGACCAGAAAGACCTACTGCAAGGGTAAGGAGTGCCGCAAGCACACCCAGCACAAGGTGACTCAGTACAAGGCCGGTAAGGCTTCCGTCTTCGCCCAGGGTAAGAGAAGATATGACCGTAAGCAGAAGGGTTACGGTGGTCAAACCAAGCCCGTTTTCCACAAGAAGGCCAAGACCACCAAGAAGGTTGTCTTGAGATTGGAGTGCATCGTCTGCAAGACCAAGGCTCAATTGTCCTTGAAGAGATGCAAGCACTTCGAGTTGGGTGGTGACAAGAAACAGAAGGGCCAAGCCTTACAGTTTTAAGTCTGTATATCAATCGTATACTTTTAATCGAACCATATCATGTCAAAAGTGTAGTGATGAGGCGAAAAGAATTGTCGCATGGGCGAAGTTGATTGAGACTCAAGGGTCTTGACCGAGTCGGGCTTGTTTTAAATTAAGGTTCCATTCGCTATTCAAATGATCTTTTGCAATGCTTCGGCACATATTGAAGTTCCCGTACATTGATCATACTCAACACAGTAGCTAGGACGGTTAACCGTTACGTCTTGTGCAAGCCTAGACTCAACGCACCAATCACGTGATCTACTTTCACTCGAACGCGACCAAAACATTGCCGCGTCATCTGCTTTTGACCGTCTACGGGGGATCGCCATGAACTTTGATTATCTCCTGCAAGAGCGGAAACAGCAGCTATATCTTCAACATCTCCAACAGCAACAGCAGCAACAACTACAGCACCAGCATCAGGATCCTCTGCTATCTTCAGGCCACCCTTTCCAGAACTCACAGGAAATGGCCCATAGCCCTATACATAACACGGTGCTTTCCCCTCAAAATCATATACCAGCTCAAAACCATCCTCTGCCAACGTTTAACTTTGCTCAGGCCCCATCACATGCTTATGATGAGACTGTTTACATGGATGAAGACACCTCTCATCTCGAGGATATGCCTCCTTCGGCTCCTATAGGTACCTTTGATCATCCTAGTAGCTCTGCTCCTCAGAACAACATATTTCTGTCCCCGAAATTCCTGCTGAATGGAGTATTTGGCGATGGTTCCATCGGCCAGACTCCCGGTAGCGAGGCCAACAAGTTCACATCTATCGATTCCCTCAACTTCAGGCCCCCGACTACGTTCACGCAGCTCAATAATAGCAGTAACACTAACTTATCTGCTGTGAGCAGCAGCCCTGTGGAGTCGCGAGCGCTGATGCAGCCCAAGTCTTCGCCACCTAAAGACTGCACGCCTCAGCCAGGTCATCTTGATCTGAATCCAAACTCCAGCAATTATGTTTATTTCAATCGCCAACCACATTTATTGAGTCAGTCCGCTCAAGATAAAGCTGCAGCAATAAAGCTACGCCTAGAGAACTATTACCAAATGCTGGTAACTCACGCTATTGAGCGTAATCAGCGCCGACTTGATTTGGAGCATAAGCAACAATATGAGGAGGCCCATCTGAGCGATGAGCGGAAAAGGCGCCAGTTGGCGCTGCTCGGGAAGAAGGAGCTGCAGTTTTTGCGTTTGCGTCGCACAAAGTTATCGCTAGAGGATTTCACCACTGTCAAAGTTATCGGCAAAGGTGCTTTTGGTGAGGTAAGACTAGTTCAAAAAACCGATACTGGCAAAATATATGCGATGAAAACTCTCTTAAAAAGCGAAATGTACAAGAAGGATCAGCTTGCGCATGTTAAGGCTGAGCGTGATGTGTTGGCGGGGAGTGACTCGCCTTGGGTGGTCTCTCTCTATTATTCCTTCCAGGACTCCCAGTACTTATACCTTATCATGGAATTTTTGCCAGGCGGAGATCTTATGACCATGCTTATACGATGGCAGATATTCACCGAGGACATCACACGTTTCTACATGGCAGAATGCGTGTTGGCCATCGAGGCCATCCACAAGCTCGGATTTATCCATCGTGATATTAAGCCTGATAACATTCTAGTAGACGTTCGTGGCCATATCAAACTCTCTGACTTTGGGCTTCTGACAGGGTTCCACAAGACGCACGACTCCAATTACTATAAAAAGCTCTTGGAAAAGTCTGGACGCGAGAGCCACTTGGGCCCGAATCAATTGACTAGCCTGCAGGCTGAAGGTGGCCGCAACTCAGTCATGGTGGACGCTATCCACTTGACCATGTCAAACAGGCAGCAGATGCAGACGTGGCGTAAACTGCGCCGCCTCATGGCGTACCTGACTGTAGGCACGCCTGATTACATTGCGCCCGAAATTTTCATACACCAGGGTTACGGCCAAGAATGTGACTGGTGGCTGTTGGGAGCAATCATGTTCGAGTGCCTCATTGGCTGGCCACCGTTTTGCTCGGAAACCCCTCACGAAACTTATCGCAAAATTATGAACTGGAGAGAAACGTTGCAGATTCCCGAAGATATACACTTGCTGCCAGAGGCCGAAGACTTGATCCGCAGGCTTTTGACAAGCAGCGACGAGCGTATTGGTCGCTTCGAGGGCGCAGCCGAGCTTAAGCGCCACCCCTTCTTCCGGGGCGTCGATTGGAACACAATCAGACACGTGGATGCGCCATTCATCCCCAAATTGAGGCTGATCACCGACACCCGCTTCTTCCCGACAGATGAATTAGAGAATGTTCCGGACGCTCCTTCAGAGCACCGCCATGAAGGTCAAGAGGCAATGCCCCAGTCATCTAACCCCAAAGAGGACTTGCCATTTATTGGGTACACGTACCTGCGCTTTGATTATCTCACGCGCAAAAACGCCTTGTAGAATTGCTAGTGACAAAATCAAACGACCTTTGCTCGCCATCACATCTACATCGCAGGAGATTGCTAGGTGATGTTACAATACGACGTTACCTCCGTGTGAATGTGCCGTTTTCGGCTCTTTCATCAAGATTCTACGGCATCTGTACACGCCTGTCGTCCATTTCTCTAACGCGATGACATCACTGGGACGTCACAAAGCACAGTCGGATGATTGTTGGTTGCGCTTAGGGACTGGTATAGTTGCCCCTGTTTTTGCCCTTTCCGCTTTGCAAGGGTATTGTAATGTTCGATCTGTCAAAAGCCGAGGCCGAGACCAAAGATATAAAATTTTCCGAAATTTCGTACTACAAGCTCATATGCCTTTTTGAGTGGCTATTGTTCGTTCGGGGGCTAGGGTTCATTTCAGACACTATCGTAATCGAGCAAATTAATGCTTTGTCGCAACCATCCACAAACATGGATACCGTTACAAACGACGCGCGATTGGAGAAGGAAGTTTCCGATAACTCGATTCGATGCCTTGCATAACCCATAATTTCAGCCCTTTTCACCTTGAACCTGCCAAATTGAGAATCAAGCGGGTTCTTTATTTGAATCAAGCGGCGAAATATTGGCGATTGTGACTCAATCAATGAATGTCCCCACCTGATTCCAGCATATTTTGTATCAACCCCTGCCATCGAACAATACACTTGTGAGCCCTGGACACCAAAACGATTGCGCCGATACCAATTCCGATATAATTCGTGTGAGATTCCCGCGTATTCTTGCTCGACGTCTGTATCTAGGTTACGACTTTGGCCAGTGGCTTTTTTTCGCAGCCATACCAGTCTTCGAAGCATGCGGAGCCTTAAGCGCATTTTGCGCCTTTCGAAACAATCCATTCACATTCGGACTCCGACTAGTGGATGGATTGTTCTAGGCAAAGCTTCGATTACTGCTCTATCGAAATGTATAAAGAGGGGACCATTTCACAAGTTTCAGTGTTTCCCGTATCCATCATCCCACCATGCTTTCCTCTATCTTGACCTTCTTACTTGCCTCTGCGAGCGCAATGGCAGTCTCGCAAAACGCGCAGAACGACTTTTATCTCATTTCGATCCGACCTGGGTCCGATGCTCATTTCAACACCATCAATGTCCGTGATGGGAAATTAGCTCTTGGAGGTGAGGGCTACCCAGCCGATTTGCGCCTCGATGGCGATGTATTAGTGAGCAATGCATCCGGCGAATCGTTTGCTCTTGCCGAGATGTCGCTTTTTGATTCGAGCTCTGAGCGGTCGCCTGCTCACGGATTTTCAATTCAGGATGATTACTTGACTTTTGGCAACAACACTCTCTTTTCCTGCCCTGAGGAAAACAGCTACTGGTTAGGTGTTGATTGTGAGGGCGGTATTCCAGTCATGTTGAGAGTTTTGTTACCATACACCACGTTGAAGAAGAGGGAAGTGGAGGAACTTGCGGCCAGCTACGTTGATGGTCACAAAGGAAAGCGTCACCCGGACAAGCATTTCAATGACTTGACCAAGCCCTTTAGACCTCCATTTGGTATGAACAAAACCTACTTTGACAGACCCACGACCTTCCTGACTCGTTATCAGGGCGGCTTCTTCCCTATCGAGCAGCCCCACATCGATGTTTCATCTGCCAAGACCACCAAGAACGGAATCAGACGGGGTCCTCGCTTCCAACGCGACTACGAAGGTTCTGCCACCAGCGCCACCCAAGCAGATTACGAGGACTACGCAAGCAGTGTTACCGAAGCCCCGGAGCCAGAGCTCACCATTCAAACAGTGACTTTCCATCCCAGTCAAATCCCCAACACTGAGATTTACAGTTTCGTCTCCATTACCCCTTACTCTCCTCACTCAATGTCTGGGGAGATCGGTAAAAGACACTTTGTCCAATGGTGGCTGCAATTCACTGAGAGATTACGTCCGAAAACTAAGCACGATAGTTGCTCGAGTACTTCCAACACTTCCCTCGCGACTTCGTCTAGCTCCTTGACGTTCTCTAACAGCTCGTCTATAACCACTTCCAGATGATCGGGTATACGGGCGGACTCAGCTCTTTCCCTCCAAATTTAAGTTTTTAGTTTTTAGTTTTGAATTTCCAGAATATACCTCAACACTGCAACTGTAATTATTGACCATCAGAACTCGAATTCGATGCTTAATGGGTCGGTCACATGTGAGCGAGATGGGAAAGTTGCGGCGGAAAGGCGCAATAGCAACTCAGATAATCTTGAGACACTTCTCCACAAACAAACTAGGATTGCTTTTTGCATCCTGACACGAGAGATTCGCGACACAGGTTTGATGGAGTTTGAGGCATGGTCATTGGGGTTGGGGAAGTTCTGACCTTGGGTTTTAAAGTAACGACGTCATATCTGGATCCTCAACCAAGTCCGTTAGATCGAGATGACTGTGTGATCTATGTGAATCTGTGATCTAACCTCGATCGGTCCTCGGTGCTAATACTGGCGCCGACCGAATAAAGGCTGCACAGACTCGATGAGACCGAAAAATAATGTCGGAGTTCCCGGTTTAAGAGGAGTTCGCATACAATTGTGAGGTAATCGGAAAACCCTATTGAAGGAGTACATCAAATAGATCAAGGTAGCCAATCCTTTAACTGTGCTCCCATCAGCAATTCTATGATAGGCTTCCGTGGCTCATCACAGCTCGCTTCGCGCTTAACGCCGGTTGAAATTATTATCGCCGAGATCCAGCAATTATTAATTGTGCGCTTAGTCATTAGGAGGATAGGCTTGCTTCGAGGCTGCCTTTACCGCGGATGAGAGAACACGGCAGGTGCGGGCGGCTAGTCACGCCACCTGTGATTGGTGACGCACGTAATATATAGTCCGCTCTTGGGCTTAAGCTCCGTCTACCTATCTTCTCAACGCGTCTCTTTATTACCACGATGGATTCCATGGCTGCCAATGCGTCCCTTGACCCCACCCCCCATCTTATGCACCACCATGGTCTTCCTATTCTACAAACTCATTTGGCCCCCTCAGAGAGAGCTTGGTGGACAGCCTACGCCGCATCTAACAATTATTTTACCATATCGTCTAATCACACGGCTTGCTTATACACCCACATAGCCCTCGGTCTATTAGCAGCTTTTTTTGTCTACCCGATCGTGCTTGTATTGAGTAATACCAGACGCCGCACAGCATACACGGTGGGTATTGCGATCCATTCCACTCTAGTTTTCATCAGTTTGTTCTCATATGTGTCGTTTATCAAATCTACCCCGGATTTATATCCACACGCCGCCTATCCCAAAATGTTGTGGATTTTGGCGGTCTCGACCATACTTCATGGAATCGTTGTTGCTGCCTTGTGGTATTTCGAGCCTACTGCGTCCCTCCAACATGAGTCTGAAAGTGTCTTTTCGGTCGATTCTAATCATGAAGAACTCACGGCGAGCTCGTTGGATTTAGAACGTGATTTCTTGGGCAATAAGGAATCGGATTCTCGCTTTGAGCACACAAAGCTTGCTAAAGCATTGGCACGCACAGCCCAGATCATGAATTGGGCCCACCTTGCTTATTTTTTGATCCTCATTCCTACTGGAGTCCTGATGTTCCTTGTAATTGGTCAGGGGACGAAGGTTTTTGGGTTGCTTGCCCACTTCATCAAAGGCGGTGTTTTCTTTGTTTATGGTATGCTTTCATTATTTCGATACTGTGGGGCCTATAAACAAAAAGGATGGGCATGGAATCGGGTAGTGACCCACTCTGCGCTGAAGTACACTTGCGGTCTTCTCACTATGGAGATGGTCGAAAGTGCATTAATTCTCTTCTACGGATGTACCAATATCTTTTTGGAACGGTTAGCATCCACAGGTGGAGCTTGGAATGCTAAGGATTTGCAGCATGCCCTGATTGCGTTCATTTATATTGGATGCGGCTTATGTGGTGTAATCACCGAGTTGCAATTGGGCACATGGCGTCGATCTAAAGCAATCGAGGGGTATGCGAGTGCTCAGGATGGAACTCCCGGATACCTGCCCAATCCCTTCCCGGCCCTTACGATATTTTGTACGGGGATCATTATGTCCAAACACATTCAACTGAGTGAATTGTCCACAAATATTCATGTGCTTTGGGGTAACTTTCTTGTGGCCGCATGCGTGTTCCGGGTGGTGACTTACCTCGTTATTCCCACCCTGGACTCGTCATCGCCGCTCGGGGTGCCTCGACGCCCATTGCTGGAATTGATTGTCAGCTTCTGTTTGCTTTCGGGCGGTCTCATTTTTATGGAAAGCACCGAGACGGTGGTTTGGATTTACGAGTATCATGGTTGGACCAGTATGTTTATTTTGAACGTGCTGGCTGGAGTTGTCGCGCTAGTTATGGCATGGATAATGCTGTTATCTGCTTTAAAAGAATGGCTTTGCTGATCAACATTGCCCCTGCACTAATATTTGATCTCTAATTATAATAATGGTATTTGCTACGTATAATTTAGCTTTGGTAGTTGTCGGTTTCTGAGTGTGGATTGTTAAGGTTGCATCAGCATTCTCGAGTAAAAATCTTGTAGTGAAGGTCGCATCTGACGCAACCGTCAATACCGATTCAACCGGTGCAACTTACCTTAAAGAGGAGACATGCTTCGCACCTTATGAGACTTTATCGCCGCATTACCGAAATAAAATGCACGACCATGCCCCCGATCTCACCACTATCATTCCTCAGCGAACAAATGTTAGGATTTTGATCTTTCGATAAATCAATCCGGTCCTCTGATGATACGAATTAATTTTCAGTGGCATCATGCTTTAACAGTTTCATAGGGGAAGCGTTGGGTGCTCGATCAGGATCCTTGCAAAATGTTGAACTTTGTTTTGCTGTGAGAAACCCGGTCTACACCAAGTCGACTACCAGTTCCAGAAGTTCTTTCGGGAGCTGCGCCGAGTTCAGATCGCAACACGTATTTCGTGTAGGGGTAGGCCAGAGAAAGACATATCAAACTTTCATTTCCGGCCCTGCCACTTTAGATCCGGCTTCGGTATTCCGCACTCCGTATCCTGAATATTATAGAGGCATCACCCGCGTTATCGCTACGTGACCCAATGAAGGTCATGGCAACAGCCATTGGCAACTATGGTGCAACGTCATAATCCTCGTCTCCAGCTGTGGGTAGCTCCACGAATTTCTTCAGCCCAATATTTGTGCTGACTGAAGATCGTGATTAGCCTCAAGCGCTAATTCGAATTTTACTCGCGAGAGCTGTTTATCTCTGATTAGGAGCATATCTCTTTGTAAAGCGTGTCATCTCTATGCAAGGACAATGCTTATCTTCTCTGTATTGTTAAATTTGACGAATGTGCCACCCGAGGGCAGCACAATAGTAGCTGACCAAAACGAGATCTATATCCTATTCGAGATCCAGTCACATCTGGATTGCCTTGGATTCCCTCACAAAGTCGTCAGTTACAACAGAACGTCTCCCAATTAGATGGCTTGAC
This sequence comes from [Candida] argentea, assembly GCA_030581555.1. NCBI lineage: Eukaryota > Fungi > Ascomycota > Pichiomycetes > Serinales > Debaryomycetaceae > [Candida] argentea. The sequence continues at coordinate 103,893 of JAKTTQ010000227.1, forward strand.
GCTATAGAGGTGCGCAGAAATAAAATCACAGGCCAGTCCTCGAATTCTTGAAACGGTTCAATCGATCCCGAAACATGTAGCACTATCAACTCAATTTCTGTGGTCGCGCAATCTCCATTAACATTTTGCCATCACCCAAGACTTTGGAGTGCTCCTCCTGTTTCGCTAAAAATTGAATCCCGTCAAAGACTGATTAAGGACGATCGTGGCTGATCGGGTGCTTTCGAAACTGCAAGCGCCACATCGATTCATGTGTCCGCACCAGACACATTTATAAACACACACGACGCCCAGCCACCTCCTTCGCCAAGCCTATTTTGGGAAGGATTCGCACCGTCATAACCCCTCTCCCTTATCTCGCACATGCGCCAACTATATAGCTTTCACGCTCGTCCGTTTATTATGCCCAGCACTCCACCATGTGTAAAATGGGCGAGGCAATCGTTACACCAAGCCCCGGATAACAGATGTTGTGCCCACATTATTTTCAACGGCCCACGAACTGGACTCTGGCCGCGAATGAAAATGGACCACGCCGCGGCAATCGTCTTCTCGTGAATTGCCAGAAGCGCTGATGTGTCCAGCTGAAGCGCTGCCTTGGTTCAGTGGAGCTGTGGAAGTGATACGAGCTGCTATCAAGTGTTATAAGTTCCAAGCAAGCAACTTGTGGAATGTGCGTCAGATCATCACTTTGCCGTAGATGGAAATATAATAATACGTCTGGATCGGAAGGAGGGGGTCGTATGACCCCGTGTGTGAAAAACCACTGCCACAGAGTACTCGGCGATAATGTTCCTTGGTAGCTATGGCGTAAATTGGAAGCGCCGTCCAATTTATGGGGACGATTAAATCAATCACATTATGCCATTGAATGATCTCATCAATGTTTACTCAACGTATAGGATGCAAACATTTGCACCATGGCCGGAGAGTCTAGAAATTTACGAGCTAAATTATTTTCGCGTAATTATTATGATTCTCTGGCCATCACAATAGACTCAGCCAATCCCTCGTACAGCACTCTATAATAGGACTGAAATGACACACGTGGACTGTGCCATGACACTTTGGCCCTAGCCATAAAAGTGCTCACCGCGGGTGTGTTCCGGCCCAACTCATGGTATGGATCTGGTATGCTTCACAGTGTTATTGAAAGAGCATCCCACCCTTGAATAATATTTTCTTGTGCGGTTAAAAAAAACCGGCACCACTGACCACATAACTTTTTCTTTGCTCACAAAACGCACACGCCCACATATGTCAAGGCGTGTGATTTATACCCAATGCTATCGAGATTGCTTATATATCGATTCCCTCCTTCACCCAAGAATCATTCCTCTAGCATTGCGCCGAGCCAAAATCTCTCGTCAATCGTCGGTTCATCCTTCCCTATGGCTCCTCCACGCTAACGTCACCCTCTCCTGACTATAAACTTCTCCTTCACTGCATCATCTATTTTTAGTGCATCACGTGATCCCATCGTCTCCTAAATTACTACGAAGGTCATGGTGCAAACTTTCACATTCCACGCGTTCCACATTCGAACACGATTTCGGCCACCATTATCACTTGGATCTACACTGCTCCCGGGGTTTTATAGAGGGCGTCACAATTCATCAGCCACCTTAGCGTCTACCCTCCACTCGCTACTTGCATTTCTAGCCTTTCTTGGCTCGTCCCTCGCTGCCGAAAACGGTACCTCCTCCCAATTGTCGTCCCCTCTGCCATTAGCTTTTTCGCAATCCGCTCTCACCAATATAGCCGAGCCCTCATCGTCCATATTGAGTTCCTCGACATCTCTGGCCGATACCCCCACGCTCGTTTCTCTGACCTCTCCAGTTCAGATCTCTTCTCTGTCCATGGCCACTATCACTCCCACCTCCTCCTCCTCATCGATTCCCACTTTAGTTTCTGATTCTGCCCAGCCTTCTGCATCTCCTTTTTCTTCGACATCTTCTCAAATGTCCACTCCGATTTCATCGGTCTCTCTGACTCTGCCTCTGGCAACGTCGCCGTCCTCAACTCCCACGCCTCAATCGACAGCTCTGGTCTCGTCTTTGACTCCTTCCGATACGTCCTCTACATCCTCTTCCTCCATTCCCCTGGCCTCCTCGTCTCCGATCCCGCTGTCGATCCCATCTTCCTCTTTGACATTGACTTCTTCATCCCCCATTTCATCATCAGAACCCCCCTCTTCATCTAATACTTCCTCGTCAACATCATCGTCAGAGATCGAGTCTTCGTCTCTGTCCACCTCACAACCGAGCTCTTCCTTGACCAATGAGTCCTCTTTGGTCTCGTCCTCATCATCTGCACTTCCCTCCTCTACTTCTTCATCGTCATCTTCTTCTTCTTCTTCTTCCTCTACTTCATCGTCAACCTTCACACCCACTTCAACCACGTCCACTCTGTCCGATGAACTGCTGGAAACTACGCCAAGAAGCTCGTTCTCTTCCACGCAGCCTTCCTCGTCGCTGTCTGAGGAGGAAATTTCTTCCACGGAAGAGAGCTCTTCGTTGCTGCGCATAACTTCCCTGCCTTCGTCCTCGCTGTTGGCCAGCGGCTTCAAGCATACGTCCACATCGTATACTAGTATTTGGACCGAAGGAGGTACCACCATCACTTCGGTCGTTTCGGTCCCTACATCTGTACTTGCCTCCGCGCAGACGCCGTCAGAAAAGAATGCCAAGGTAATCGGTGGGGTCGTTGGCTCAATTGGTGGTACTATTGTCCTCACGGCTCTTGTCGCCTTGGTACTCGTGTATCGTCGCCGCAAGTCGTCTTCCCTTACCAACCAGCTGCCAGACTTCCAAGACAATTCCGGCCTCGACCGCGATCCAAAGGGAATACTTGACCTGGCCCTGACCAATCTGGAACCCTATCTGGCTCGCAATCGTTTCAGTGCGTTTTTCGCAGGTCTCTTCTCTCGCGGGTCGAGTCGCGATGCATATCACGGCAAAGGCGCCTATGCCTCCGCCCCTCCTGTTGCCAGCAGTGTTGCCGCCCCTGGTCGCGCAAACCCGGCCGATGACCCACCCGATGACTTCTACTACCGCGGTGTGGCCAAGAGCAATAATCTCGATGCCGTGTTCCGCTCTGCAACCGCACTGGACCGCGCTAGTAGTACTGCCCGCGCGGGATCGTTGGGTGGCATACCTCCGGCATTACATCCGGGCTCTCCTCGTGACGAGGACTTCCACGAGAGTGATGAAGAACATCCATCTGGGAATGTCCGTGATTCGTCTAGTCCCGTATCGACTAATGGTGATTACGAGCTGTTCCCAGGACACCCTCACTCAGCGTTGCCGTACCCATTGTCGGATTTGGATCAGCCTGGTATGAACTCGAATGCAAATTCGAGGTCTCGGTTCTTTGAGCAGATCTAATAGCTGGCCCCCGGCTTTTTTTAGCTTCTTCTTCGTTGCTTCCTCGTTGCTTCTTAATTATTCATACATAGTGATTGTGCTTTATATATACTCAGTCCATTCGTCATATTTTGCAATCTAACTCAAGTGGACGCTTTTAGCTCAGCTCAAACTTGTGTTTGAAGAATTGACTACTCATATCTGCCTTAGGAGGCTATATATATCGATGACGTCTGCCTGTTATCCGAGCATCGATCCATCTTTCCGAATGCCTCAGTAAGGGCGGAAGAAAAATGGTTTTTAGTCTGGTTGATAGTGTTTGATTTCGGAAGCTCAACTACCTTCGCTTTTGGGTTCACGACAAGACTTCACTGTATAAACAAGAGCATAATAGGCCTCTGACTTGTAAAGCACGCAACCTCCGTAAACGTTTGAATCCACTCAAATCCATCGATTAGGGACCATGGAATCGACCCCTCGGCATCGAAAAATATTGTTCGCAGTGCTGTCAAAGCTGGCACCTGTTGTCCCCAGTGTTATCCACCAATGGGATCACCTCCCTACATAGTATTGTTATGTTTGGCTATAATAGCTATAGCAACTACTCTCGATCCAGTTCTGACATCTTTGACCCATTCACAAGATTCAGGGACTCACGCATCCCTGCTATCCACATCTCATTTCATATCTTTTGAAGAATGGAGGCGGCATCACCTCGATCACAACCAGACGGTGGTCTCAACATCTCTGAGCGTGTCGTTTACCTGCGCTAACCAAAATTTGCTGGCCGAATCTGCTGCTAGCGCTGGAACTCCACTGCCCCATGGAACCAATTTGACGGTCTCGCAAACATTGCTACCACTCGACAGCAAAATCTATAAGGACAAGTTCAACTATGCATCTGCTGATTGTGCGGCTACAGTGGTCGAGACCAACGCGCAGGCCCGCAGTGCTTCATCCATCTTGCGAGAAAATAAGGACACTTACCTCATTAACGAATGTGCAGCTCCTTCGAAATATGTCGTGATTGAATTGTGTCAGGATATCTTGGTGAGGCAAGTCGTGGTCGGGAACTTTGAATTCTTCAGCTCAATGTCCCGGCTCTTTCGTGTTCTGGTCAGTGATCAGTTTCCTGCGACTACTTGGCAATTCTTGGGCGAGTTTGAAGCTAAAAATGTTCGCGACTTGCAAACATTCGAGATCGAAAGCCCTGTCATTTGGGCTCGCTACTTGAAATTGGAAGTGCTCAGTCACTACGGTAGCGAATTTTACTGTCCGCTCTCTCTTGTACGTGTTCATGGGAAAACCATGATTGAGGACTTCAAGGAGGAATTACCAGGACAACCAGCTGAGGATGACCTGTTGTATTCTATCCTGGTAGACACTGGTCCCACCACCATTCCTGAAACCCCTGGAAACTGCTCGCTTCTTCTTCCTCATCTCGGTCTCAATGAGTTCCTCAGCGATATCAACTCCACCCATTTTTGCGAAATAAATGGCACCCATGATTTGCCGACCGCCGAGCCGGAAACTACTCTGCTAAGTCTGACGAAATCAACAACACAAGAATCAATATTCAAAAATATCATTAAGCGATTGGGACTATTGGAGAGCAACGCCTCATTGTCGCTTCTCTACATTGAAGAGCAGAGCCGTGTTGTAGCGCGAGCGTTCTCTGATTTGGAGCAAAATCAACGCCTGGTCCTAGACCAATTAATAACAGCGGTCAACACAACGGTCATGGGTCACCTCCACATCTCCAAAACCATGCTCTTGCAACAACTGGATGAGTTATCGGCCTCAATACGAGCTCAGCGCAATCAGCAACGTATCGCGCTTTCAGATACAAAGGCCCGTCTAGCGTCTCTCGCCCATGAACTCACCCTTCAGAAAAGATTCTCATGGCTCAACAGCATCGTCGTGATCTGTATTTTAGTGTATGTGATCTTGACCAGAGACGTGTACATTGGCGAAATGCCGCGTGCTCCTCCAGTAATCCCCTCGACCAAGCGGTTCCCTCTGTTCGCAGTTGGGTCATCTAAGAAAAGCAAAACAGGAAGAATGAAAAAGTATAAGAGGTAATTCACTCGCAGAAAAGATAAGATGGTTGGATGCTCCCAACATATGCTATTGAGGCCGTGAGGGGCCATATTACCTGGGCCTGTACTACTGTTTTCGAAACCAAGGAGGGCCAAACGCCACTTTGACGGAAGTGGTGTGAGAGGAGCTGACCACCAAATTTCAAGTCCGGCATGGATTGGTCTTTGAAACTCTATAAACAAAATCTATGTACATTTTCTAATATGAATCGATTCTCTCACCAGTCCATAATGTCTTCATTGTTGCGGCGAGGAGACTCCCGGTCCCCATAAGACTTGCGATCGCCGTACGATCTTTTGCCGCCATATGAATTTCGGTCACCATAGCTGCCACGGTCGCCGTAAGATCGGTCGCCCCGGTCGCCGTGAGATCTACGGTCGCTGTAAGAGTTCTGTTGACCGTACGAGCTGCCGCGGTCGGAGTAAGAATGGTTGCTTTCAGAATAAGAGTTGCGACGATTAGACCCGTACGACTGACGGCCGTCGAAAGTATTACGTTTGAAGCCCCTGTTATTACCGGAATTGCGAGAGCCCTCAAACGAGCTCAATCCCGAGATCTCAAAAATATCGGCAACGCGGTGAGGATCGATACCGTATGCCTTCTTGACAAAATTCGCCGATACCCTAAGGCGGGCCTCAGGATCCTTGATCAATTGACGATAAAAGTCGATCGATTCTATCATGGTTCGCTCATAGTTTACTTTGTATTTGGCGTCCAGCAGTCTCTGCGCCGACAAAAAGGTGGTGATGAATTCGCGTGCCACTTCCTCATCAACTTCGACGTGGGAGAAAGCACCGCCTTCAAAAGATGATTCGGACTCAGCCAACTCCTTGGTCTCGGCGAAAACAATGCCACGGTCCTTCTCCAAAACGGTCCTATACTTCATTTGATTTCTCGCAAGGAATAAAGTGGCCTTACCCTTGGCACCTGCACGGGCTGTGCGGCCGACTTTATGGGTGTAGTCTGCTGGTTCACTACTGGGGGCGACCTGGATGACGTCGGTGACGTCGTTGAAGTCCAAACCACGAGCAGCAACATCGGTGCTCACAAACACACCACTTTTGGCCTCGCGGAAAGAACGGACCAGACGGTCGCGAGCCTTCTGTGTCATCTTTCCATGAAGCTGGAGGATCACTGGCGAGCGTCTCTCGGAACGTTCAGGGACGGGGAAAAGCTTGTTTCTCTGAGCGCTTTTCAATGCCTCGAAAAAGAGGTCTACAGAGAAAATCGTGGGCAAAAACACAATTGCCTTGAATTCGGGTTTCCCAAGTCCCTCAAGAACGTAGTCAAGGGCGCCATTCCAGCTACCACTAATGTCAGGGGTTTTGACGAGAACCTGATGGATGTTTTTGTGTGCTTCACCCTCTTCCTTGCTCACACAATTAATATATGTGTAATCATTGCCGATCTGTTCCTTAGCAAAGCGGGTCACGGACTCGTCAACAGTAGCACTGAATAAGATGGACTTGAAAACGGGAGTTTCGGGGTGGAATTTTTCGTGGGCCTCGCGGAGGAGGTCATCAATCGAGTTCAACTCATCCTTGAATCCGTCGTCCAAAAGTCTATCGGCCTCATCATACACACGATACCTGACGTTGGACATTGCGCGCTGGAATCGGCTGTCTTTCAAATTCGCCAAAAGGCGACCGGGGGTGGCGACAATAATCGTAGGCGGTCTGTTGGGGTTCACCTTTGATCTGGTACCGCCAATCATAAGGTCAATCGAGATTCTCAGCCTCAAATTATGCGCGATGCGACTTGACACCTTTTTATATTCCGCTTCGATCTGCATGGCCAAATCGCGAGTAGGTGCGATGACCAAGGTGGTGCAATATTTGGCTTGATGGCCATTTGGCAACTTGCGAACTTCTTCCAACACCAGATTCAAGGTGGGAATGATGAATGTGAGTGTCTTACCAGTACCAGTTTGAGCACGCACAACAATTCCCTTTGGCTCTTCGATAATTGGTATAAGGGCCCGACTCTGAACAGCAGTGAAATTTTTGAACTCAGCACGCAACAAAGCTCCAACAATCAAGGGATCAACAAGCTTAGTTTTTTTGAGATCCTCGGGGGTTTTCAAAAAGACAGGGCCAGAAGACTCTTCCTCGGTCGACTCTGAGGACTGTGAAGAAAGAGGATCGATATCTGCGGACTCAGACGCCGAATCGACCTCAAGGGCATTGTTGCCCTTTGCCATTTTGTTGAGAGCATCCAATGCAGATACAGTCATCAGCTCCGGCGCTTCTGTCTGAGTGGTCTCAGGTGATGAAGTGTTCAGTGACTCCTTGAGTTGATCTTGTGCCTCTACGCCAGAATTTGAAATATCAGAGGAAGCCAGGAAATGTTTGAGAGAGTCATTCAAGATCCGAGCCGAACGACTAAACTGACGCATGGCCATAGCATGGCGAGCAGTACTTGCCAACTGTGGCGCATAGCGACACAAACTCCTCATAGAATACATAGAATTGGATCCTCGAAACTATGAAAAAGGTTGTAGTGTAGAGAGAAATTTTCGGGGTACGATTTGGATTCGAATTTGGCGATGGCCGCCACCAATTTGATCTCAAAGTCTGACCTATTTGGACAAGCAATCTCTGGGAAATTCCAAGCCTGAAAGTCGTATTCTCCAATCTCTCTAATACCACTCAATCCCATGGTTCATGATACTAACCTGAATCAAACTCTGTCTCAATACGTTTTCTCTGCCAATTATACCCCCCCTACTACCCTCTGCCCTATGTCGTACTGCAGATAAGATACCTTTCAACCCCCGTGACTGCGAGCTTTCGAGCTTAAAGCTCATAGTGATACATACAATACCAATAATGAGCAGTCAACCGTCCACCGGATTCTTCGCGAAGATCAGAAGCAATTATACTGCCAAGCTCGGTAATTTATCCATCGGATCAACAATCTCTAGTGAAAAAGATGGCTCTTCAGAGGATGATACTCTAATTCACAAAGCTTTGGTGAAACATTTCGATACTACCGCTGGTCGTGCTTATCCTGAATGGCTTGGTGTGCCTCGTGATACCGCCTCATCCTCTTCTCAGAGTTATACTCAAGACTATTCCCGCTCACAACTACAGCCTGTGGCGCGCCCTTCTCATCAAAGTCCCTCTCCCTCTCTGCCTCAATCTCAATCCCAGCCTGCACCCTCCACTTCATCTCAACAAAATTCCTCGGAAATTCCCCAGCGACCTTCCTACCAGCCCAGAACTTCAAGTAGACTTCAGGAAATGTATAATAAAACGAGGCAAGTGGCCCCGCCTCCTCCAGGTTCAAGAACGAGGCCTGGTGCCACATGGGGTCGGTCGTAATCGATGCGGGTCTTTTTATTGAGCTCACTCCGGTAGTGAGCTTGTAGCGTGATATCAATCGATGAGCAGAGGCCACAGTAACTTCTGGTGTGGCTATCATGCGTGACATCTGTATTGCGGAAAGGATGTTTTACTTGACCCTCACTTCATGATACGTTTTGCTTTTAATGTTGGTCAAGTTGAGGTTCCTGTCACCCCTTCCTTGTAGCCATGTACTTGTGCTGAGCTCGGAGTGCCACTAGATCGAGATTGTAAAGTTTTCATCGGTAAAGTTGAAAAAAAAATTGCAATTTTTCTTGAAACATCGTTCTTCCGATATTCAGGTCGACTACGAAATATGTTGGGGCCCTCCTGCTACAACGATTTTTTGGATTGTTGATTCAAGCCAATTTACATCGGACGAGACATGGAACGCAAGAGCAATGTACCGTGTCCTGTGTTTTTATATAGTTCGATTTTGCCCCTTCTTTTATGAACATGTAACTTGTATTCGCGGTCTCAATCTTGAGCTCTTTGACATGAAGCTGTACTTTAAATGCCTTTTTTTCCTGAATTATGGCCCTATATAGTTTCGTAAATCGCGATACCGCCTACCAGAATGACCGGGACGACCCGGACCCCGGTCCTCCCAATACAGACCCCCACTAACCGATTAACGAGCAGCCAATTTGCCTCGCCCAGTCCCTGTCTGATAACCCCCACTCCCTGTCGTCGAACTTTGTTTTTTCGCCAGACACTGCCCCTGACTCGCACCTTGAACCCTCAAGACAGATTCAAGATGTCTTTTGAATCCTCCTCTGAGGATGACCCCCAATCAGTCCCGTGTAGTGCTGACGTCTTCTCATCAAACTCTTCAAATAACAAAAAAAAATCACAAAATTGGTCAAATACACAAAAGAACACAGAAAACTCGTCAAACCCTCATAAAAATGCCACCATACTAAAGAAGAACCCCCAAAAGAAAGAACCAGTCTACGAAAACGGCCAAGAAGTGAGCCCCTACATCTTAGCCGCCCGAGAACGTGCAGCCGAGAGAAGGAGAAAAGACGCGGAGTCGCTCGCACTTGCCGAAGAGAGAGCAAGATCTGTCACTGAAGGAGTGAAAGAAAAGACATTTGCTAATTTTGATTATGACCATTCTACCAAAGGTACCGAATTGATGAAAAGGGATTTTATTCGTTCATTGTCACTGAACGATAGAGATCGTTTCGTTGCCATGTACAATACTGTCAAGAACCCTCTAGTGAGGTTTTTTTTGGAGGAGATGTTGAGCCAGGCATCCAACAGATTGTCTTTCGGCTGGGTATCTGAGCCCCCAGAAGGAACGCTGATTGAAACAGTGTTTGAATCTATCCATCACAAGGCAAGAGTCGAATGTCGCAGACTTCGGGAGCACATCACAGAGCAGAAGATTCATCTCGAGGAGGTTTCGGATGCTGAGGCAATGGCAGTATCGCAATTGGGAGATCCTGGCGGAATATTACAAGAGGAGGAACAGCAAATAATTCGAGAGGAACTCGACAACGCCATTGTGTCAGCGAATTTGATCAAGAAAGATATCGAACAGTCTCAGGACTTTAGAAAGATTCTCTTGTGCACGATTGGCACTTGGCTGGGGAAGAGAGTGGGGCTCTATATTGACCCAGACTACAACAAATTGGAGCGTGAAACTCCCGCTAAGACTCAGGTGAGCAACTTTTACACCCAATCTCCTATCCCCATTGTTGACTCGAATGGCGTGTGCACAGGGCAGTCGTTTCAGCTCAGAGATGTCTCTCCAGTCTCAGCGAAAGTGGCGGTCATTAGACAGTCCTTTCTCAATCTGCACGGAAAACACGGGCATGAGCTCCTCTATGATCATTTTACCACAAAACCCACGATCATTCACTCCACTCCCTGGGAGAGCGTCGAGAAAAAAGGCGCGCCAACCACGAAGCGTTTCGAATGGTCTTTCCGATACCACCTTGTCACTCTTAACGACGACGTGATGCCCAAGACCGATATACTTAACTCAAAAGTCCGGGTTGTCAGCAGTATCAAGATGTGACTTCCGTTCCTTGATACTTCCATCTTCACCTACGAACAGCTACTATGTAGAGTTTTTTGCTGGCACCAAGACTGTAATTGCGGCTGCGCAAACTTGGCGTCGTCCGGACAAGGGCCGCAGTAGCGTGCGACAGCTAATCTCGTAGATCATTACCATGGAATTTGAATTGAGTGAGCAGAGAGTTAAGCAGCCTTGGGCCCACGTTGCGCTATGAACAACGCGCAGCGATTCAGGGTCCGTTCAAGTAAAACAATGGTCAACGATAACAAATTAAAGATGATCCACATTGAAAAGTCATGCTGTGATTTCGAGACATTGAGTGAATGACCCCAAGTGACGCGACCTTGCAATACATCGATAGAGAGATGATTGCGGCGAAATAGGCACCCAAGCTGGGAGAAGGCATACTTAACACCCGTTGCTGTACGTGGTGGAATGCAATCCCAATGTATGGGTGTTCCGACTATCATCTCGGGTGGCCAATTCGAAGTGGGCGTGGATCGAGGCTTCCCTGGTGCATCGCGAATTGAAGATTGATCATTTCGTGGAACACTCGTGAGGTTCAGATATTGGTAGTCGCGATCAATATATCGGGTAGAAATCTCCTCCGCATTCCGATGCTGAGCAAAGCCACGCATCTTGCGTGATGATACCTCAATAAAGACGATAAAAGATTATCAGACGGACTTTTTGCCCTCGCAAAACCTTTCCCATTGATCCCCACCTCTTGCGTGATGATATCTCAAAAAAGATGATAAGCGATTATCAGACAGATTTTTTGACTTCGCAGAGCCGTTCCCATTGATCCCTACCACGTATAAACCAATAAGGCAATTTGGCTTCTTGAGGTAGCTTCATCCTGATGACTTCAACATCCAGAAATCGTACTGGGATCTTGTTGTAGTTATTGTAGTAAGCATAGTCATACTTTCGTTTGATTTCATTCAAATCTAGGGGGCTCAGTAACCTGTCTGGCAAGCGGAAAGAACGAGCACGCTGGCCTTGGTTTTCGAACGAGTAGCGGCGAGCAGCACCGACAGCAGACCCTAGGACAGCAGACAGCAGATGAAGGCGAGTGATAGTTCTCGGGCGGCCTTTTAAGTCAATTGAGGGCCGACGATACTCAGCTTGTGATTGACTACTGCGCCGACCAGACAGTGATATACTCCACGGCCCTCGCTGTACATATGGTGACGTGCCGGGACTTGAATCTGTATCCGAATGGATGGGGGATCTACCCTTGTCTTGCTTGCGACGTTCCACTAATTTGAGCAAATTCGCGGGGATTTGTGGCGATGCAGATAGCAAATCATCATCAGATGTGTCTTCAATACTAAAGTCACTCGTATAATCGTTGTCATCGATTTCTTCGGAGAGTTCCGTGCTATCTATCAGCTTTTTCCTCCACATCATGGGCGGTTGATCCGGGATTACAGCAGCGTGTTCGGCAATTGCTCGTTCCACCTCATAAGCCACAAGTTCGACTTGAACAAGCTCCAAGAAAGTTTCGGCATAGTAATTACTTTTGGAGGAGCCAGTAAATATTCGATATTCGTTCAATATTGAGTTGAAATTCCACTTTTGTATCTTCCGAAGGACACCGAAGAAGGTGCATGTAGAGTCCACAATGAGGATGGGATATTTGCCCTTGTTAAACACGAGGTCGAGCGCGCGAATGAGATTGTGCTTGTCAATTAGCATCCATTGATCTGCTTTCGCACTATCGGTTTCGATCTGAGGCCGAGGGGACAGCACCAACCCACCCGAAACTTCACCAGACTCTTCTAATGCAGCAAACAGAAATCCGCCCAATACATGTAATTCGACCTGCTGCGTCTCTACAAACACATGCAAATGCCTTGCCGGTTTTTCCGCGTCCATGATGACAATTGAGCGAAGACCAAGTGTTTCTAAGAATGGGAAATTGTCCAGCTCAAGTTTAGTACATCGATACAACCCTTCCTCCACGAGGCCAAAATTATTCGGAGGAACCAACATTCCTCGTTGGTGAACTCAATCAGCAGAGGAATTAGTCGGGATACTTGGCGACAGAAAATACCGGAATCCAATCACGTGTGGACACCACGGGTATCAGGACTCTCCATCAACTCCATCACCGCGAAGCTGCTTCTCGACTCAAGATCCAAGAATAACTAGTCAAAGATAACTACGCGGTAGTTATGTTTATATAAATGAATTTAATTTAGTAGAATACTGTTACGGACTTAGCAATTCTTCACCCGCGAATGACCAAGTCATCAGGGATACCTTCGTACTCGTCGTAGCCCATCGCCAAGTTGATATTTTGCAAACACTGAGTAGATGCACCCTTGAGCAAATTATCAATGGTGGCCACCACAACAACACGGTCCTGGTGAGAGTTCACTGCGAATCCGCCCACGACCACGCCATGCTTGCCTGAGATATCACGCACCAAAGGCGCCTCGCCGCTTACGGAGATAAGCTGCTCGCCATGATAACGGTCCTGATAAAGATTGCGAACGTCGCGCGAGGTCAACAGGCCCTTTTTGATGGGGATCAGGATTGTGTGCGAGATGCCCTGGAACCATTGTGCAACGTGAGGAGTAAATGCGACTTGCAACCCGAGCTGATCGCTGATTTCACGCTCGTGGATATGGTCAGTGAGAGAGTATGGGATCAAATTGTTGTTCAAGTAAGCCGGGTCATTTTTGGGCGACGGCTTGGTGCCTGCGCCTGAGTAACCAGAGACACCAAACACCGCGGGGGTGCCGGTGATGAACTCCTTGAGGGGAGCAATGGCGATCTGAGCACCAGTAGCGTAGCATCCAGGGTTAGAGATCTTACGAGCACCAGCGATAGTGCTACGATCATTCAACTCGGGCAAGCCATATGTCCATTCTCCGGAATTGTCAAAGCGGTAATCAGCGGATAAATCAACAATCTTAGAAGCTGAGCCCGGAACAGATGCAATGGCATCAACAAATGGGCGGCACACACCATTAGGCAAAGCCATGACCCAGACGTCCACGGCGTTTTCTTCCTCGAGCTTTTTGATATCTTCAACTTGCAAGTTCGAGTAGATGATATTGTCTTTATTGTAGCCTTGTAATTTTTGACCGGCCAATTCACGAGAGGATACGTGGGACAATTCAAGATGCGGGTGTTTGTCGATCATGGCGATCAAGTTCTGACCAGTGTAACCGCGAGCGCCGATAAGAGCCACACGAGACTTTTTGGAGTTGGTGGCTTCACGTCGAGGAGGGTTAGGGTTTGTGTTGTGGCGACGGCAGGACGAGTGGAGTTCTCTGCGAGAGCCATGGCCAGCAAAGACTCCCAGCTCAGTTGCCGACAGCAAGGCGTGGCCGGTAGCTGCGGAGTCAAAGTCCTTGATCAAAGCAGTGACGCCGTCCGTGTTCAAACCATACCAGAACAAGATTTCTCCGTTGCGAGCAAACAGACCATCGGACTTGGAAAAGTACCAGGCCAAGTTGGGGTCATTTTCGTTAACTATCCAATACAATGACGAGTAATCTTTCTTGATGCTGTTGAAGATGTTGTCGGTGACATTGTTGAGCCAACCGGACTTCGAGGACAAGAACTTATCCAACTTGGACGCTGGGCCGGGGACGTCGAGAACAATGGCTAAAACATCCAAGGGCTCGTCACCATACGATTTGAAGGGCGTATTTTCCAACTTTTTGAGGTACAGAGCAACCGAGAGACGACCGGACTTGATTTCAGGGTCACGGATGAGAGCGGCACGCAAGAGGTCCGGGTTACCAAATTCTGCAAGCGAGTTGCGGTTGATCAATTTGTAACCGCGACGGATCAATGTACCTGCACCAGAATCCGTGAAGAGTTCCTTTTGCAAGTCATCGACATCGATTATGGCAACAGAGGAGGAGCGAGGCAAGTGCTGTAACAAGTCATGGATCTCCTTGATCTTGAGCTTTGTACCGTACTTGACCCAAGATTCCTTCAATAAATCCTCGTACTCTTCGTCCAAATTGATAGCTGAGATCTTTTGACCTGTCAGGCCATTGATGATTCCACCTTTCTCGTTGAGATACACGATTTTGAGGGGCTCGAATTCCCGTGCCAATTCACCGGCAGCAACATCGGCATTCACATTCAACAATTGGCCCGAGGGGGTTTCAGCCAAACTGGTCAAGATCGGAAGGTACCCTGCTTCAATCGCGGCTTCGATAGGTTGCTTGTTGACGCCGGTGATTTGACCAACCAATTCGTATTTGTCCTTGTTCAAATAATCAGCAGTGAAGACACCAGCGGTGATGGGACGAGCATGGACGCCCATTTTCTCGAGAGCCGTGACCAAGCGCAAGTTCTGTTCCAAAAAGCACTTGCGAACGACCTCCATGGTCTTTGCGTTTGTAATGCGGATTCCATCTTCGTACTGAGGCTCAACACCCTCATTTTCCAATAACTCATTGATCTGAGGACCGGTGCCATGAAGCACAATAGGATAGAGACCCACGTGGTAAAGAAAGGCAAGACAAGAAGAGAGCTCTTCCAACTGATGGGTGATGATCGCGCCACCGACTTTGATGACAGCAAACTGCTGCTGTGAGACGGAGGTGAAGTATTTGAGGTACTGTTCGACCTCACGCTTCGAGCCGATATTGTTGAGTAATTGGACAACAGTTGAGCGAGTCGAATAAGGTTTTGCGGGAGCAAGGGACCGTGATGATGCTATAGAAGCACCAACGACGAGCCGACGAGACACGTCGCTGCGAACTGCTCTAAGAGTAGACCGGGAAGCCAGTTTCAACATACTAGAGTGGAAAAAGAAGAGATGGATGGAATAGGATGAAAATTTATCGCTGATTGTCACACTGATGGAGAACCCAAAAAAGGAAAAAAAAAGACTCATTTCGGGAAATCGCCGTAGCCGCGGTCCCTAATCGGCACGTGAAATGCTATCACACGCCTCAAAGAAAAGTTTTACATCCAAATCAGTTTATAACAAGAGGAGGAAAATAGTACTTATAAAATGAAAACTTAATTGTCATAGTCAGATTCTAGTGGTATATACTGGTGAGGGGGGGAGGGTACTCTAACTTTAAACAAGACAGCCTCGACCGTCGACTTATATCGAATCCAACTCTGTTACAAGGGGCGCATCACATTATTTTCCACCTCACTCTAGAGAGGTCGATTGAGATCTTGATACACCCAATCGAGAATAGGATGGTAGACTGCATATACAAAGGCGGCGAGCTTCTCTACCTGGCGGCACTTGATTTCAATGTCTTCTTGGTAGTGACTGAAATGGCTCACATTGATGGTGGGATTTGACTTGCTTTCTGATTGTAAGAATAGTTTGAGTATTTTGCCTTCAATCAAACCTCTAATGACATTATGATGCCGCCCATAGTATTCGCGAAAGCCCATGCCAATGCCTTGATCAGTACTGAGCACCAGAGTAACCCCGTCCCGGTAGAAGCATGCCTGTATGCGTTGTCTCTCACACAGAGTTTGACTTTCTCCCATGTACGCTCTCCACATGGAAAAGCACGCGCTTATTGCTATGAGGTGTGCAAACAGATGATTGAGGCCAATCATTTCTTCTCGATATAAATCGTTGATCTCATTCCATTCAAAGTCATGAGGTTTCCCCGATATGATCATTTTGCCAATGACTTTGCGGAAATACGCTTTGCTGCGTCCATCGTGAGTCGTGCAATGCACGTCCGGTGTTCCGTAACTTGCTTCGAGTGTGTGGTGATAATCCTCCAAATCGGGTATCCCCACGTCTGTGTTTCGCGCTAGTTGAGCATACAAGCGGGGAAAGTGCAAGCATGGTGAGTTTGTCTGCACGTTGAATCGTAACACTCGGAAGTTATTACTTCCAGTATATGCATACACGCTTTCGAACGTTGTGAATTCCCGAATCGATGAGAATGCACAATGTGCGAGCCACGCATTTTGAACACTTGTTTCGAGGCGTTTCATACTGCTCAAGAATGTGTGATGCGGACCTAAACGCGTTTTGGGAACATTCTGCTGACACTCTAGCGCGCACACAGACACTTCCACGACCCTATGTGTTTTGGCTATACTGTGAACAGTGTCAAAGTACAGGGTGAGCGCACTATTGAGGCCTTCTCCAAGTTGGATTTGCATCAAGGCATTGTGCACATTCTCGGTAGGCCTGACATCGCAACATACGCGAACATATTGCACAAGGTCGAGGAATATATCGGCGAGCATATTGCTGAGAATTTCGGGGTCATCATGAGTGTAAAGAGTCTTATAGCGTTCTTCGACAGCATTGGGGCCAAGGACCATATCGATATCGCAGTATAACAGTTTGCGGCGAGTAGAGCCCACCGGACCCGTGCGCATAATTGGTGGGGCGCTTCGCACAGGAGCATCCTGGAATCTCTTGAACCAATGTTGTCGCCATTGCACGAGTCCGATCTGGGACGTACTCGGCATAGGGAAGAAAAGGTAGTTGTAGCGCAAAAACTGCGGGTCGCACACCATCACACGGTGTCGTGCGCTTGCTGGTATGGATCCGAGAAAGCTTTCTTGGACACGCAACTGTAGCAGCAGTATCCATTTGCGCGCCTCTCTGTCCAAATCGCGAGGCGCTTTCGCCAAGAGGTCCTGTCTGCCCTGTTGTAGCTCGGTAAACTGTCGTAGGATGCCTTCATCCCCTTGCGCGATGCGCTTTTGTTCCGTGGCGATATCGATGGCACTAGCAAGAATGAGAGTCAAACTTTCATGGTGGCTGCGTTTGA
The DNA here is from genome assembly GCA_030581555.1 of [Candida] argentea. Taxonomy (NCBI): domain Eukaryota; kingdom Fungi; phylum Ascomycota; class Pichiomycetes; order Serinales; family Debaryomycetaceae; species [Candida] argentea. The sequence continues at coordinate 121,474 of JAKTTQ010000227.1, forward strand.
ATATACTGAATAGCATTTCGAACGGCTTGATTATACTGGAGAAGGCAGCATTGGCTTCGCAGCTTTGATCGTGGACTAGAGTTTCTAGTCTCGCATGCATCACTAAACTCGTCTTGTATAGTAAGAGCCACACGAAATTGTGACAGAAATTGGCGAAATCGTCATTGCTGCTGTTCGCGTTATAGCCAGGATGCACAAAGCCGTTGCGCATGCAATCGCGGAACTCGGCCACCAAGAAATAAGAATAAAAGTATGGCAGGACCCGAGAAATCCCGAGGGAATGAAAAATGGACACTAGCGGCCTGGTTCTCGCAGGAGAGATAGTTATTTGCTCGAGCGCGTCAAAAGAACTAGTAGATAGTTGCGTCAAGGTTCTCAGTTTCACGACTTTCTTGTAGCATTCTTGTAGAGGCAATCTACTGGGAACAAAGCGAGGGGCAATGTGCTCTGGATAAAGACGAGGCATTGCCAGGGAATCATTTTCATTGTTAGAGGGGCCATGGACGAGGCGGCTCAGAAGCGAGGCTGCGCGGCTCTTGAGGACGGCCAAATGTTGTTGGCGTCTTGAAATTGCTCGTTCGTAACTAGCCTGAAGGCGCTGTGCAGTTTGCGTCGTTCCCAATAGAAACGCGTTTCTCGTGCGCATTGACCGCTCGCTCTTTTGGGCGAGAATCCGTCGCAATCGGTCACGGCGCTCCGTCGAGTATAGTCGTCTCGTACATGGACGTCGCCTTCGTGTACAAGGCCTTACCGGAGTGAGGTTTTTCAAAATTTGTTGAGGTATTCTTATTTTAGAGAAACTCACTGGAGGCTCTGAGTCAGTGGACTCGCCTGCTGGTGGATTCGACCCGGACACTTCTGGCTGGGTAGGAGGTGTCATGAATATGGTGCTGGAACGGAGAGCCGCAATCTAGAGAAGAAGAGGTCTTGTCAAAAAGTGGTTGCTGAAGCGGGCATCGTCAACAACCTCTAGGATCAAGTGCTCTAGTTTCTAGCGAAATTCGTGTGCCCGAAAGATTCTCAAAGTTCCCGATACGTTGCGATCGATCGAGACCGTGATCGATATAAATGGAAATTCGAAATCGAAGGGAGTGAATGGCCGCCCTGGTAGATTAAGAGTGGTAGTCCAACAGTCGATTTTGGACCGATGTCGAGCATGGTCCCAGCCATGCTTTACGAGATGTCTTCAATTTAGTTCGGTCTGAATGGAAGACCATTAACGAGGCCGTTCGCGACCGCGAGGAACAGCAGGCCTCATGTAGTCCTAGCCACCTTGAGGAAGTTACAAGTGAGCCCCCGCGCCAATGTTGACGAGGTGATCTTTCGAGAGCAGAGCTATCTTGGGGTTTTTTGAGGTGAAGGAAGTTTCTATCATTCACGATCCACTGGCTAAACCCAGTTACGCGTTTTTGCATGCACCAAGAGAGCATACGGAGTCTGATTACTCTGCGAAACCAAAACACAAACTCTTCACCCTACGAGTCTTTAAAAGTAGCTGGATCCACTTTCGGAAAGAGCGGGCATGCTTGATTGATGAAGTGCGCTTAACAGTGTCGAAAAACCTTAAATTTGGTTCGGAAGTTATCCATGACCATGGCGGTGTAATGTCAGCTTTGACCCGCATCGCGACGTGGCTCAGTCTGCTTCAAAGATGGTTAGTCGCCTGAAAAACCAGGTCAGATAATGGGTCTTGTTGATATTGGGAGACGTTCCCAGATGGAAAGAAGCCAAGATATCGCCAGTTCTCGGAACGGTCCAAATCAAATCTTGGCCTAGCGCACCATCAATGCTGTGCCGCAGGAGATATCCCACCAAACAACAGCATACAAGTGGAAGAAACCATCACTGATCAGCAGACGGTGGCTTCCGGGCTTTGAAAAATATCATACAATTGAGAAAAACCAGCTCTTTTCAGCAGACGGTGGCTTCAGGGCTTTGAAAAAGCGGCGAGCGACTCCATTGTAGGGCAAAATGAGAAAAAAAACGGCGAGCGATAACATTGTAATCCATCGCGGGCAAAACTGGATCGGTACTGTAAGATAAATCTCCGCACTCAATGGCATCACTTCAATAGGTCGAGGAAAATACTCATCCCAAAAAGGGTGCACAAACATTCAAAAGCCATTGCCGCCTTATCGGGAAATTACTTGAAGACATCAGGGATGAATAAATCACATCGGAAGGCCATGTTGACCGTTAGCAGTCTTTGTTTGATGTCACAGGTCAAAATAGGCACCAAAACTTGGCGGTGATCCCTGCAATAAGTGCGCGACTTTCCGCCTCGCATGGAGCCAACTCCCGTTAAACTGGAAAAGCAACCTAATGTGACAAGGCTTCTTGGATCATACGACGTTCGCGCTAACGGCCCGTGACTCCGCAGGAAAAGTGCACCTGCAATTGATGCATAGAAGATGACGATCAGGTGTTACTTGAAATCTGCATAGGTCTGTAAGTTCGGATATCGTGCATAGCAATCAAAATCGGGCGGTCCCGAGATTGATGTAGCATTGATTCAAAATCAACCAAACTGTTGTTCTCACCAGATACCTAAATATGGAATCGCATGCAAAGCGCAAAGAGATCAATTCTCAGAACTGGGTTGAGGTGCGGCAGCAAAATTTGGAAAATCTCGTCCCAAGCTGCACAACGGATAGAAGGCGCTCCATTTCATGCATGTGCCCAGCCTCACACGACCCACCACATGTGAGAGTTCACATGTTATTGTTGTTTGATGACGGATAGGCCAATCTTGCCTGCGATATGTTTGGCGCCTTTACATCGAGACCGCTCGGGGATCAGATTGCACGACTACGATTTTCGATTTCTACGAAAAAAAAATATTTTCGGCCATGGAACATGATGTAGCGATGATGATGTCACCGTCTATGCTGAACGTTTTATTGAAAAGTCCCTGCTTCTACAGAACACGGGATGATATTTTTCCGGCGCGATATTAATGGTGACATAGTTTTTTGAACCACAATCTGCGTGGTGATCCCGAGATGACTTCGCAGCAAGAGTGCTGTGCCATTCCGCTTTTTGTTGGCAATGCGTTGCTTTCGATATCCGGGCTGGAACGTGTATACTTTGAACGTTTCAACACGCTCAAAAGACTAATGAGCGAGGACCCCGCACTGGAATGATGGTGTTCACGCAGGGCTTCTCCGGAAGTATGTCGCCATGCAGAATGGGTGCTGTGCAGGTACAAGCGGGAACGCGGAGAGACTTCTTGATTTTCAGCAATGCCATTGACGCCTTTATTTTGCTTCGAGTTGGGTTTTTGAGAGACTCCGGTGCTGAGATCGCCAGTGATTAGGGGCAGCGTCCCCCGCGCTTGGCGGCGATGCAAGGCATAAAAGTCCATGTAAACATTTTCGCGAAGTAAGGATAGGACCTCCCGCTTAGCCCGCTGGAGATGTATAGAGTCACAACAGATGTCAGAGTTGGCGATATCGTCACGCGCAGCCTGAGATAAGTTGATTTCTTCGGGCGATCCCTCCTGTAGGAAATTGTTGCGGATACTTTGCCATAGAGAAGACAAGTACCCCTGATCGAGAGTTGAGCACAGACAGATACTATTTCCCTCGTCTGGGTAATATGATTCATCCTGTGATAGGAATTCGCGGCTGTTTAGACTATCGTTCTGGTCATCTTGATCGTTGTGGACATCTTGATCGTTGTGGTCATCTTCGTTGTTTCTGGGTTCTTTATCGTTAAAAGTAGCACATAGAGCAGACCTTGTAGAGGCAAAGCTCGACTCTTGAGCATCGGCGATCTGGGCAGCGGCCTGCTCATACTGATATATGGCAGTCATAAAGTTGAGGCTCTCTAAGCAATGGCGCTCGGTGACAAAGTCAATGAACTCGGCCACATACTCACTGGGGGACAGAATGGGCTCGGAACCAATTGCCAAACAGAAACAGTCCTGGATAAGGTCTACGAGAGACAGCGGCAGCGCTGGGCGCGAGCAATCACTCGAGTGTGATGGCGTTTTGGCAAAGGAGTTTCGAGCCTGTTGCGCTGGGCGCGCCAATCTCGGTTGAGGGTGGGCGATTTTTATGGGGTTCGATCCTGGAAGATGCAGATATGAATGGTGCTGAAATGGTGGGCCTTGACTTAAGGAATGTGAGGACGTAGCATTTGGATGGAAATGCAATTGTGAGGGATGAGGTAGGTATAAAGTTGGGCGAAGAGGAGAAGAGCTAGGAAGGGTCGGGGCATCATGATTCCACTCGCTCGAAGCGCTTTTGATGTGCAGATGAGATAGACGTGAGAGATGCGGGTCTAAAGGCAGAGCAGAGTATGGTAGGGGTGACGGTAGTGGTGATTGTGATTGCAAAGATTTTAAAGAGACATTGTCGGGAGACGGTAGTGGTGATTGTGATTGCAAAGATTTTGAAGAGACATTGTCGGGAGACGGTAGTGGTTCAGGCAGCAGGAAGTGAGAGCCGGCGAAGGGAGGCTCATCATCCAATGTCAAGTCATTGAACTGAAGAGGGGGTGACATTATAAAGGCATGGATCTGGGATTGGGAAGAGGCAGAAATCGAGCCAAGAGACGATGCAGGGGATTTTACCGGTGCGATGCCAAGGAAAGGATAAGCGGATTGGAAGATTCGCGGATGGGAAACAAAATAGATTGACAAGCTACAAGTGCGTCGAGAATCGGGGGGGAAAGCTGATATCAAGAGAAGAGAGTTGGGAACGCGGAAACTTTTACAAGCCGCTGAGAAGCAGGGGCCATATTGCTTGACGAGAAGAGGATAGCGGCCACCCCTCTGTCCGGTTAAGGCTGTGGTAAAATAAAATAAAATAAGCTGGGAATTTCTATCTCGTGGAACGGCTGGCGAATTGCTTTTTCGCCCGGCTCGGGACTAAAACAGCAGTATCGAAGCCACGCCGTGAATCGGTCTGGAATCTATCAAGAATGAAGAGACATTCCTTCCCCCCCTGATTCCTGTAGGCGCTTTTACATCTATTCTGAATACTGATGATACAATTCTCAGAGACTTTCCCGCCCAACAACGCACCTGAATCATCAAGTTTCAAACATAACACCGTCATGGATCTGCTCTAGACGGCCAACTCAGATGTTGCAATAATCTTTTGATTCACGTGGCGCCACAAAGGCGAGAGTTTGACACAATATCGCCTCGTGATTGAGCATGGGCGCGGGAATGAGAATCCCTCCGACAATAGGCCCCGACACCATCCGAGTGTTCCTTACCCAGAAGCTGATCAGCCTCTCTAAGCAAGCAATTGTAAAATCCACGATTCGATCTATAATTATAACGCCCCTTGGATATCGTTTAAACCTTCCCTACATGAGTCGGTGGTCCGATCGCAGTATTAGTCGGGTTTCTATCCTGCATGTCCCCCAGCAATTGACGTGGAACGCAACACGCACCGACGCCACACTGAAGATTATTTTGTATTGAATACAATCGCGGGCGTTGCACACCAGAGGAAGTTTTTTTTTACCTCCCTCAAGGCTTATTGTGTCGAATGTTTTAGCTCATGGGGTCGAATCGAACGTTGTCCTCTCACCAGATACATTAAAGTATCAATCCCATCTTATTTTTAGACTCAGTTGCCTGTGCTCGATTTAGCTCTATACACAGGAGTCCGCTACAATGCCGTGCATGCTACTCAAAGGTTTTCAAAGATTAATGCAGTGCTCAATCGTTCCTTTGCTTCTGTGGCACCCGCCTTTTGATCTACGAGACTATGGGACACACCATCTACCACTATTACCAGCAACCAAATAACAAGAGGTGGACGTACCTCCAATTGTGGCAGGTGATGGGGGATGAAGTGTGTGTGTGACCGGGTACATAGCCGCATATTTCTCAATGTGGGTGGTATAATCAGGACGAGAAAAACCAATCTAACTCTGCACTCTTTGTTGATTGTCGTCTATGTGTGCTTCGAGCAATAGAAAGCAAATAGAAAGCATTCACGCCTGCTTTCTATTGCTCAAAATGAATCGGATTATTTCCCATATGATTTTCCAATCTGAATATGTGGAGTTACCGTAAATCAAGATCTCTGCCTAGCCAAGAAATTTGCTCAGCCTTGGTTCGCACAAAGCTTTTTGCGAGGGTTGATCGATCACTGCCATTGGCACATGCTAATTATTGTGGCACCTTGTGCAGAATGCTTTGTGCCACGATTGAAAGCACGCCGTTTTCTTTCATTCGAAATCACCCGCATGCCAAAGGACGCAATACAAAGCTAATCATTCCTTGCAATTTCGATTGAGCCGAGGATGCATCTTTTTTTCATTTCCCAGAATAGGTAAGTTCTCGACGAGTCTTGGATTTCGGGATGAATCACGTTCTCGACGAGTCTTGGATTTCGGGATGAATTATGTTCTCGACGAGTCTTGGACTTCGGGATGAATCATGTTAACGACGAGTAGTGGGTTTCGGGATGATTAATTAGCGTCGTCTAATAATAGCAACGACAGATTGCATTTACCCTTGATTGAACAATTCCAGGTAAAAGCGATCACTTTCTTTGCGTATTGAGTTTTCAACTTATAGCGTCTAGAGCTAGTCGCACAAGAGGCTTGTTCTACATGTTCTATTTCGGAAACAATAAAACCGGGACATGCCTCATACTTGAAGGGCATGTAATATTCGGTAAGAAAAAGAAATCGAGGTAGCACAATTGCTCAGGGTCGCGTTCAAGTCCGAAAAAGAAAAACGTTGCCTCGTGCAGCAATCTATAGTCCACGGAAAGGGGCGAGGCCATACATCAATCAAATCAATTTGCAGGCACAAGCTCTTGATTGTCATGCTGTCTCTATTCAGCTCGTCGATGGTCTGGTTACCGAGAACAATACTCTTCTATTAATCATCGAGATCGAACGATAAACAATGGCTGGGTTTGGTCTCTCAAAAAACACGTCGCAGTTGTGCGATCTGAGTGTTGCCAGAGAATGGATAGTTATAGTAGCGACGGATTATGATAGGATCGCAACATATTTGCGATGAAATACAAACAGTCCGTATTGCCGGAATGATCATGCTTCTGCAACTCAAATACGAAGTGAAAACCGGAAAAACTAGCATGAGCTCAACATCAGCTCCGTAATTGACTCCAAGTCTCATTGATCGCAGACTCTGCGATGTATATAGTACCTCGATTCATCGCCATCATCATCGGGATAGTCATCCATTCTTTTAGGCAGTCCAGACCTACTCACTAGTCACATGGGCCACGCCTTTTTTCTTTCTCCGCCCTAATTCCAGGTGGGTGAACCAGCATCTCACTCCACGATTATGACGGTCAAAGAACATGCAGAAACCAATCGATTACTATCGTTACTACAGACAACTGTCACCAAGCCCGATCCGGGAGCTAGGCAAACGTTGCATACCGATATAAAGGATGCCGTCTCAATCGCCCTTCATGGTTCGGACTCGTCTCGGATTCCGGCGCCCGAATCAAAAGTAATGGTCCCACCCAAACACGCCGACTTTGATATAGCGAGAAAGACTCGTTTTGACCAGGCTCGTCTTGAGAAATTCCTCCAGAATGCTAGATCTCAGCAACAGCACGATCGCTCAGAGCGTATTCGCGAATCCGAAGCATACGACTGGGCTACAAATACCAATAGCATTGCTTCTCGACACCGATCTGACCATGCAATTCCATCAAAATATATATCAGCTAACAGGAGTGCAAACCCGCTTTCCTTTCTCAAACATTCACCGCTTTTCCCATCGCGATATCCCCTCGACGAAAAACAATACCTCCTTTGGTCGAGCAAAGGGTGTGTGTCTATATCAAGTCCTGCTCTCCAGTCGCTTCCCAGAGAGGATCCATTCGACATTCTCAAATCAATCAGCCCTTCGGAATTGACCCTTTTCGAGCATCAATTCCCTTCTCTACAGGCTCAGCAATGGCAACTCGTGACAACCACATTGGATTCATCTAAAAAGCGGGTTCTAGTGTTATCGCGAAATAAACCGTCGAAACAAAACTATGCTCGCGTGTTTGTCCTAGCAGCGTCGGCCGGAATATTGGCCGGTGTATCCCTTATTGGCTTGGAATGGTGGAGGGCACGCAAAGAAAATGCTATGCGCCAAGATTCGAAACCTGCTGAGATTGATCATACCTGATACTCACAAACTTTCGAACGTTGGTCCTGCTCTGGTCTTCATGCTCAGATGCCAGCAATCTCGACGGTCCCACCTACAGATGACGATCCCCCATCACCATCACAGGGCAGTTTCAAGCCAGCTCCTTCTCAATCGCCTTAGCGGCAGGCTCCTCAACCATATTCCTGTCTACAATAACCGTTTGCAAAATGGTGGCACCACCAGTGGTACCGTTCCAGGCCCTTAAAAAAGTGACAGTGGGCTTGTCGCGCAAATCGGGGATCTTTATGCCGGTATCGAACAAATGCTGTTCATGCTGCACTTTTGCTTGCAAGTGCTTCTGCCTGCTGGTGATGGGCCGACCAGGACGTACTGCCGCTTTCAATTCATTCAACTCATCGTCATCAAGACTAAGAAACGCAGCAACGAACGCTTGCATCTCGCTCAACGTGAAATCCTCGCGTACACTGAATTCAGGGTCATCAGAAATCGTCTCTTGCAAGAAATAATAGATAGCCAACCCTTTCTCCTTGTGGTCTAATGAACGGGCGCGCTTATCTGACAATTTTTTATCACGTAAAGTGGCCCGATTCAATTGCTTGAACTTTCGTCCCTTTATATGCATCATGCCCTTATTCTTGGACAAACTTTTCGATACCTTGTTAAGATTATGAGCAAACGGCATGGCTCTGAGGTTATAGTGAGTTCACAAGATCAATGGAGATGAGCATCGCCAATTTTTCGCAGCTCCTTTGGAGCACACATACAAACTGCACGCGACCCTTGATCACGTGCTATGCACTCGACCAAATTAGGTGGACGGGTCAAAGAAAAATTTAAAGCCATAGTTTGCATCAGACAAGTTTCAAAAGTTCACGTAATGGTAAAGTACACGCAGGAGAAATTACTCGAATTGAAAGGCGAGGCTTATAACACTCAGCCAGACACTCTTGCGGCTTTCAATGAGTTGGTCGAACTGGTTAGAGTACACTTGAACGCAGAGTATGAGAAGCAGAAGGCTTTGCGCTGGACTAATGGAGACACTTATCTCGATGACCGCGGAAATGAACGCTCTTATCACCACATGAACCGCCGTCGCCCGTCGAAAACCGCGTTGCGCCCCAACTTGCGCAAAAAGGCCGTCGATGTTGTGTCTGTCGATGCTGATGGCTTTGAAACCCGCAAAAAGACTCGTCAATCAGAAGGCGCCGAGGATTTTGAGGATGAGCGTGAACATTTCCGTGAGTCTGTGAAATCTTCGGGTGCTGTTCCCTTCCGTGCTCGTCCCAACAATAAAAACTTGGGTTCGTCGAGAGCCGTGGACTCTAGAGACGTTACTGCTGATAAGCCCACCAAGGCCTTTAACGCGTTCGCGGCTTTAGGTGACGATTCCGACGATGATGATGACGATGATGATGATGACGAATAAAGAGACTCTGGGGCCGCCGGCCTTTTTCAATGTGAAGTATTGTGGGCAAGTTTAACGCGAGATCAAAAAATGATCCAAGAATACCATAACGATTTTGTCGCGTTCATACGAAATATATAAATCTCGTAGATGAATTGGTTTCATCGTCAGTTTCTGCTGATTTCCTCACAATTAGATTCGAAACAAGGTGCGCATGAAGCGCGCTTTCTGCGGAGACTGTCTACCAACATGTAAGTATGAAAAGTGTGGGACTCACATAAATATGAAAAGTGTGGGCTCCACGTAATTATGAAAAGTGTGGGTTACACATAATTGTGAAAAGTGTGGGACTCACATACTTATGAAAAGTGTGGGTTACACATAACTATAAATAGTGTGGGAGTCACATAATCACGAAAAGCACATACCTTGATTCGCGCTATTCCAAACTTCTAACTTTTACAATAAACCACAACACGCAACTCTGAAAACACTTGGGCAAATTGTAATCCTTATCTTCTTTTTCTTTATGAACAGCACCGCTTTCAGTCATCCAATTCTCCAATTATAGACCGAAGATCAGTAGTGATAATGTGTTGTGAGATAATCAGGCCACATCCTCCGAAAAGCAGCGACTCGTCAATATCTGTAGTGGCATCACGGACATTCAGATGCATCAGGTTGGCGTCAGATGGCCGAGCGCGGTTCTCGCTAAGCACCCGCTTGATGTGCGACACAAGAATCGCAGGCATGGGCCGGCGCACGTTCTCAGTCGTGTGAATCAGCGCCGGTGTACCCGCCAGCCTACGAACGCTGGCTTGCTGTTGTTGGTGGATTTCGGAGTGTATCGACATGATATCGGTGGCCAGGCCCAAACCAAGCGTCCCAACTGGCCCGGAGGCCGTCAGCGCCCGGCGGGTAGCCACGTCGCTTCGTGGGCCAGATAGCAACCGTAACTCAGCATCACGCAGATGTCGTCCAGAATCGAGGAAAAGAGGCTTATTCGGGTGTATCCATTCGCTAGTGAATGCATTACCGTCGGAAAATTCCTGGACATCTTGTCGTGAAATGACAACTGGCTCGTCATTGTCCGATTTGCATTCACGGAGTGATGGATGCATCAACTCGTCGAACCCGCTCACCCAAAGGTTATGTTCTTTCTTGTATGCGATTGCCTGCTTGACACGTGTGAATAATCGCGACTGGTAGCCGTACCCTTCGAGCTCCTCAGAATAGAGCCTGTCCAAAGCCAAGATACAGTTTGACAATACAATATGGGCGATGGTATCGCGTAACATGGAATTCGCGGCATCAGGAAGTGCCAGCGACCAATGAAAGTAAAATGGAATGAAATTGTTGATCAAGTTTGCTCCTGCAATCGATATCATATCGACAATAGCCTTCAACAAGGCTTTGGCAGTGAGCACATTGACATGTGCCAGTGCCAATAAATTATCTGCGCGGCTCAAAAAATGGCTGTGGAAATTGTTCGACGTTCCAATATACCGGGACATATTGGGAGAAAGAAATTCAGCGGCATCAAGCAAACCTACCAGCGATATGGTGTTGGTTGCAGCGTCGTTGGATGACATGGGAGACGATGCTGCCAACTCATCGTGGAGAAACTCGCAGAACAATTTGAGGTATTGCTGTTGAATAGCATCGAACTGGGCGACCAGCAAATACAGCTTGGTGGCCATTTCAGGTTCATCTTGAGGGGCCAACAATACTAGACTCGTTTCCCAGTCTTCGAGGCGAACATGATTGCGCGAAATCGTCAGTGGGTGTCGGCGAGCTTTCTGCAATATGAGGTGAATATCGTCCAAAAGCCTGCTCACGAGCCCTGAAAGGGCATCTCCATAATGAATCTCATCTACCGCTGCACTCGGCGGATACTCCATCACACCGTCAACCTTTATCAAAATTTCCTGAACAGAGTCAGGGATTTGATCGAAATAATAAATGTGCGTCAGGAGATTGCACACACATCGCGAGTATATGGTGGCCAAATCATTGACTTGGTCATGAGAAAGGGTGACTGACTTATTCAAAAAGAGAACTTGCTGGAGAGACAATAAGTGCTGAATAATATCGGATACCAGTAAGCCAATCATGTTGACATCCAGTGATACGAGCCCCAAAACATATGACGCATAGTGGGTCTCGGCAGTATAGGTAGGCTGTGCCTTTTCAGGCTGACTGGGGAGATCATTAAGCTTTGATAAAAGAGACTGTAAGCACACGAAACGAAGCTGGACGGGGGCCCATGCCGTGCATAATGCTAGCAAGTTGATTCCCCATTGCTGGTCGAAATCTGAGGTAAAGATATGCTGCACAAGTTTCAGAGTGACTTTTGAGAGCTGCGTGTTCGACGTAGTGTCGAATAAAGCATTCAACCCGCGGAATGCCTCTTCGGTAACATCTTTTGGGGTCAACGAGTCGTTTTCGAAATCAATATCCACGGTCTGATAGTTTTGAGTGACCGTTTTTGCAGATGTGACCTTGGTGAGCTTGTGACTGTTTTCATCTTCGCCATGTACACGCAATTTGAGGCGGTGGAGTAAGGAGGTTGGCTTGCTGCTGCTTTTGTAAATATGATCGACCAATACAGGTACTGTCAATGGTATAAAGCGCTCGGCCACTGCGAAATTATCAGCAAAACAGCGCGAGATGTGGCGGCAGCTCATCAAGGCTATGATCTCCCATTGAAGATCATTGGGGCCCTGTGGATGGTTATTAGCACTGTGTATCGCGATGAAACTTTCCAGTAAGGTTATGAATTGGTGTAGAAAGTAGTGGTCGGCGGGTAAAAGAGCACCGTTTGATTGCTCGCAGAGAGCAGCATAAGTACGAAGAGCCAGTTTGGATAATGCCAAATCATTGCATGATAATATCGATTGCAAAACGCCACATACTTGAGCAGCAAAGACGCTCAAATCATCCAGGCATCGAGCAATGAGTGCAGTCATAATAGCAAGGGTGACTTGTAAGTTACCCGCCCTATTATGTTTGACATCCAGAATAGCACGTTTCGATATAAAGTCGAAAACTTTTTCCAACTTTATGCGGCGGGTGGACGCATAGTATAAAAGATAGCTCAACTCCGAGGGATTAGGTTTTTTATCCACTCCCTTGCCAGGTGGGTAGCACTGAAGCACTAACTTCTGATGCTTCAGCTTGAACATTGGATTTATCGCAACACGCAGCTGTTCAGACTTGTAGTGGTGAATGCCTACTATGCCTGCTGGTGCTTGAGCAGTCAGTCAATGACGCAAAGCACGTATTGCCAAAAATGGCATGTGACGTGAAAGTTTCAGCAGTCTCCGGAATCGAACGCGCGCTCCAAATTTCCCCCGATATCCTTGTGAGAAAGTACGCTCTAGAGAGGTCATTGAGCTCGTGGGTAATGCCTCCCATTTACGTCAAAGGTGGTGCATGGACCAATGTCGAGGATCAAATCCTCAAGGCCGCTGTGTCAAAGTATGGTCTTACTCAATGGGCCAGGGTGGCATCTCTTTTAACTAGAAAACTGGCCAATCAAGCAAAAGCCCGATGGAATGAATGGCTCTCTCCTTTAATAGACACTCTGATGTGGACGCGCGAAGATGATCTTAAATTGCTCAATCTTGCTCAAGTCATGCCCAACCAGTGGCGCCTGATCGCCGCTCAAATGGGGGGTAAAACGGCTACGAACTGCGTCGAGAGGTACCAAAAACTCTTGGATGAAGCAGTTTCAACACATCCTGACTCGAGTATGTCTGACTTGGAATTGACTGGCCCGGGCATTGAGGCTTTGCCCGGAAGTGGTCCGATCCAAACTGGAGATGTTAATTTAAATGCCGAAAGTCGGCCTGCAAAACCCGACGACGGCTCCTTGCAGGACGAGGAGCGCGAAATGCTAATGGAAGCAAAAGCTCGTCTAGCCAATACGCAAGGTAAGAAAGCCAAACGCAAGGCTCGCGAACGAATGCTCGATGAGAGCAAACGAATAGCGCTTTTGCAGAAACGACGCGAGATGAAGGCAGCTGGAATTAAGGTATCACTCACTCTGCGTAACAAGAAGAAGGAACAATTCGATTATGCTACAGATATCCCGCATCATCGTAAACCACCACCTGGCCTCTATGACGTCGAATCTGAGAAGGCCGAGAATGCGGAGGCCCATTCCCAATTCTCCAAAAAGATCAGTCACAAAGGGGTCGAGCTCAAGGAGGTGCAGGACTTCAACACTAAAAAGAGACGCGAACGCGAGGCGCGGTCTCTCGAAAGCAAAAAAGGTTCGGTTGTATCCATTGAGAGTACCAGTAGTGAAGCGCCCGTGAAACGGCGCAAGTTGGAATTGCCCGTTGTCCTGGAGGCATCAACAGATGTGGTAGACGTTGATGACGAAATTGATCAAAAGGCACTCACTTTGATTGCGTCAAAAGCTGAGAAGTCCTCACTTTTACCAAGAACTGATCATAATATCAAGGAAACTGCCACATCAGAGATCTCGGATGTTTTTGGCGCAAATCCAAGCACACCGGTCTTACAGATCATTCGGGAGGCTTTCATGAAATTACCTGCTCCATATCGGAAAAGCGATGCGGTGTTGCCCATCTTCGATGAGGACACAAAGACGCCGATGGTCGCAAATGAAATTGAAGAAGAAGATGAAGGGGAAGCGAGAAGGAAGATTGCTGCTTTCCACGATCGTGCTCTTGAAAATCAGTCGCTACTCCGTTCACAGGCTGTTCAGCGAGGGCTCCCTTTGATCCATCCCCTGCAAATAAAAGTCGTTGAGCCTGATTCTCAAGCCGACGCGCTTATCTACGAAGAATTCAAAAAGCTCGTGAATTCTGATTACAGGAAATACGTCAACCCGATACATCCAGGCCGCACAATAGATGACTTATCGCAAAGTGATCGTCTTGATGCATTGCGCGAGATCGGAGACGTCACAATAGAGCCGCAAGTCGCCGAGTTGCATATCTCTCGATCCACCCAGGAATATAGCTGGATCGTCACCAAATTGCATGCATTATACGAGGATTCAGGCCATCAAGTGCTGAGTTTGGAAGCAGCGACGTCTTCAGCTGTCTTTGAGGAGAGCGAAAAGAGGCTTCGGCAAAAGTTGGCCGATCAACATGCTCAGTTATACGGCGAGGCATGTGACCTATCTCTTGCGTCGAGATTGTCTAATGAGGAAGATGCGGCAATGAATTTAGCATTGGCAAGAGTCCAAGAGGAGGTCAATCAAATCGATCATCTGGAAACTACCCTTATTCTGAGGTATCAGGCTGTGAGCCGCAAATAGAAGGAGTGCACATAAGTGCCCCCCATGTTTTTCGGATAACCGAGGCGTTTCTACATGAATCCTCGCTCAATTCAGTTTTTTGATGAATCTACTTGAAATACCATTGAACACCATTGACCCTGTCGATATACGCGGCCAGATAAGTGAGGCGATATCACGAGAATGTCACCAATCACCTTCAGCTTTCTCGGCCGATTTGGACGAAATCCACACTTTTCGATGTCGGATTGAGAAGATACGAATTCCCATATCAACTGCCAATTGTGACGATATGGCCAGCTATTTCAATATAACAAATGAGCTATCCAAGAAGCTAGACGATAAGTTGGTTCAAGTCACATGGAATGGACAATCTCGACACTCAATGGAATTCGAACAGGCAAATGTACTTATTCAATGGGGACTCGCCTATATGGACATGGGCTATCAATCCCCAAAATCGAACGACGAAGAATACAAGAATGCTGTTGCATGTTATCAATCGGCGGCAGGATGTTTTCAGCATGCACTCGATAAGTTTCGCGTTGACATCGTTGAGCTGGAAACAAGTTTCCTTTTGCGTTTGCTGCTCGCACAAGCACAAGAGATCGTTTGGCTCAAAGCAGTCAGGGGTGAGCTCAAGGACTCGGCTATAGCCCGATTACTGCAGGGTGTATCTCAATTGTACGCC
This sequence comes from [Candida] argentea, assembly GCA_030581555.1. Taxonomy (NCBI): domain Eukaryota; kingdom Fungi; phylum Ascomycota; class Pichiomycetes; order Serinales; family Debaryomycetaceae; species [Candida] argentea. Next base: position 136,955 of record JAKTTQ010000227.1, read on the forward strand.
GATTGCGTCGAATACGCGAGCGACCTGCATTTGAGCCATATACAAATCAAGCACCTCCACTTTGCGGCGGCGGCAATGTTCCGTCACTCGAAGGTGATGCAAGAGACTCACGAGTATGGTCAGCAGGTCGCGAGTTTGAAGTGTGCCGAGAACTTATGCGCCGCAGCAGCGAAATACACAGAGGGTATTGAATCTACAATTACAAAAGATCTAATTGGATTAACGAATGCTATCAAGGATCAATGTCGCAACGCAAAGAGGGAAAACAATTTCGTGCACATGCAAGCGGTTCCGCTTGCGCCTAAGCCTATTGTTTCGCGAATTTTATGCGTGCCGATTACGCCCCCCCAATTATATAAGGGAACCGACGCGTTTCGCAATTTGGTTCCAGCCATTGTGGAATCAATCTCCCAAGCATTTTCAAAGCGTGCCCACGACTTTGTGGCATCCCGATTCAATCGGCCCGTCCAGGAACTTAATTTCCGGGTGGTCACTGCATTAGATAGTAAGAATTTACCGTCAAAACTTGACACTGTCCAACACCCCGAGAACATCCCTGCATCCATACTCAAGTACGCCAAAGAATTATCAGATGCTGGGGGTTCGTCTGCGGTCGCGCAGAGTCTAGAACGACTCGCTGAGGCTCGTCAATCATGTCGCGTCATGAAGAATAGATGCGCCTCGAGCTTTGTCGACAGTTCCCCGCCTGAATCACTTGCAACCAAACTCGATTTTATGGGCCAGTATTTGGAACAAGCAGAAAAAGGGGACGACATTATTGCTGCTTCTTTTTCCAATTTGAGGCCCCGATTGCAAGTTTTTGATACCATTGATCTGTTGAAGAAATACATACCGAACGCAACTTACAGTCTTCCTTCACAAAAGGTACAAAACATATGCGAAAATCTCAGGACTGTAATACTCAAAGGAGACTCCCTCAAATCCGATAGACGTGAGATTCTCGTCAATTTGATGAGCAAAGTCAAGCAGGAACCCATTGGAAATATGGTACTTGAAGCTTACAAGACCAATCCGGCGCTGTTCTGTGATGAAAACGGGAACATTGACCCCGCGTCCTTCGAAAACATCTACGATACGTTTACGGACAGATATACAACCGAAACGGGACTTATCGAAAACTCGTATACGGCCCAGGACCAATGGGAACGAGACTTGGAGTCGGCGCACTCGATTTTTTCAAGCGAGGTTACATTCACGCACGAATCACAGATGAAGAGGCATCAGGTTTTGCATTCACTCGAAACTACCTATGCCGAATATAAGGAATTGATGATGAGGATAAACGAAGGTTTTGAATTCTATAATGACTTCCAAAATAGAGGTCGGGCCGTGGTATTGGAATGTGAAGGTTACGGCAAACACCCATAACCAAAGTCACACTCGGCGCTACCATTGGAAAACAACTCAAGATTTTTCGGGGTCTGCGGAGAAGTGCGCGAGCTCCATGGTATATGGTGCTTCGGTACATTCGATATTTGAAAAACCGGATTATGACTTATCCGAAACACAACATTATTAGCATAGTAGGAACCACGGGTGTTGGAAAGTCTCAAGTAAGTTTTATCAAGCACGAAGCATTCGAAACCACAGTATTAACTCGATAGTTTAGTATAGATCTTGCTCGGGCCATCAATGGTGAGATCGTCAATGCTGATTCGATGCAAATGTATTGCGGGCTTGATAACATTACCAATAAGCATCCGATTGATGAGCGTGCTGGAATACCTCATCATGTAATGAATCACGTACCATGGCTGGAGGAATACTTTATACATCGGTTTTCACAAGAAGCTAATGCCGCCATACTGGACATTATATCCCGGGGGAAAGTACCTATTGTCATTGGAGGAACGCATTACTACTTGCAGAACCTTTTGTTCCGGCATAAGACCATCGCCGAGTCGGCGGGTTGCGCTGGGAAAGTCCGAGATCTAACCGATGAGGAAACAGAGTTGTTGGATGGTCCAGTGAAAAATCTATTTCAAACATTAAAAGAGGTTGATCCTGTGATAGCAGGAAAATTCCATCCTCAAGACCAACGCAAACTTCGTCGAGCGTTGGAGATTCTCTACACAACCGGCCAAAAACCTCTGGAAATCTACCGAGAGCAGAAACTTGATGAATTCGAAGATACAAGCTTGCGCTTCAATACAATAGTCTTTTGGCTCTATGCCAAACCAGAAATATTGCACGATCGCTTGGACAAACGTGTGGACCAAATGATGCTTCATGGAGCGATCCTGGAGATGCAAGCCATGTATCAGGAATATAAGAGCATTTCACCACCGCCGGATTGCACGCGCGGAATCTGGCAAGTGATAGGATATAAAGAATTTTTACCGTGGCTACTGGGGGAACAACAAAGTCAAAGCCGTGAGCTCGACAATTTGTACAAGGAAGGCGTGGAGCGCATGAAAATAAGGACCAGACAATATGCCAAGAGCCAGGTCAAGTGGATCCGCAAGATCCTTGCTCTAGAACTTCAGAAAGAAATTCAACATAATTTTAAATATGGAGGCAAGATTTATTTGCTCGATGCAACCGACTTGACGAATTGGACACAGAATGTGTCTGAAAGGGGAATTGAGATCGCGCGTGATTTTTTGGAAAAGGGCCCGCGGTCTGTGCATCAAGCTCAATGCGACAAAGAACTAGAAGATGTGTATCCCACGCATGACTTTGTGGATAATTTGCGGTCGAACAAAAAAGCAGGCGCCGAGTCAGGATGGAAGCATTTCGAGTGCAATATCTGCTTGAATAAAGATGGCAAGCCATTTGTTGCCGTCGGCGAAGAGAGGTGGAAAGTGCATATCGAAGGCCGCAAACACCGCAAACAATTGCTATACATTGATAAGAAACGGAAGCACGAAGAGTTTATGCAACTCAAAGCTAAAAAAGTTCATGCCGAACAAGTTACAGATGAATGCGTTCATCCCACTAGCGGGGAGTATCCGAATAGGGGCTGCGAATACCGTAATTGGAATAAACACTTTTAAGGTTCCAAAAGTGTTATCTTGATTATATTATTATCATGGGGGTGACATGGATCCTTCGAGGTTCGAAAAATAGCCTCGGTATGACAAAAAGTCGCAAAACCGAAGTGGCGAATCCATCACGCGGGGATGTTTCATTGAACCTCGATTCAATTCCACGACTACTCAGTTTCACGGCACATGAACACCGCCATTGACCACCACCGCCGCATGAGCCATTCCCAACAGGTGTACACATGCCCTATGCCTAATCAATATCCGGGTTAGGGTCGTGCACGGTATCGAAAAAAACCGTAAATTGTAACTGTATAAATAAAATTCGGTGTGTGCGATGGGCCATACAAATTTGTTCTTTGATACGAACGCTTCCTATTCACTGCACCATTCTCTGTAATGAATGACTGGAGGGGAAAAGGAAAGCCAGATCAAAGAACTCGATAACGACCTCATACCGAGCTTGCCTGAAACGCTCTTCTTTATTAAGCTAGACGTGGCATGTGGCAAATAGCTTGGATTCTGCGTTGTCGATATAGCCTTTTTTTTTCTTTCCTGGGATTTTTGATCTTGCTTTTATCATCATCGTGCCCTATTGTAGTTAAAACATCATTCGACGTGATCAAACGTACGATCTTCCCTTAGATAACCTTTCGTCTGGAACATGACCTTACGCGAGGGAAGTAACAGAATCTCTTTCTGAAACAATATCACCATCAAAAGGATTGTGAACTTGGTACAGTCCCACGAATCAGTCCGAGCGCTTTCGGGAGTTTCTCGTATGGGAAATACACCCAAAGCTCTATTTTATCGAGAACATAGAAATGAATGGTGGTTTATGAACTAATCTAATTAATCTAAGAGGGGCCAGCCCCCTATTTTTATAAAACTAGACCTACAATTAAGCATGAACGAGGTCCAAGCAATTGCACTCGAGGGATTGAATACCAGTCAAATGAGCGGTTGTCGAACGGTATTGAGAGCCATCCGACGACCTCGATGCGCGGTTATCCAATCCAAAACTGGTATGGGATTCCAGATCGCGCTCGCTCGGCTCATATTCCCTCAAGCGCAGTTCTATGAGCATCAATTTTTCGTCAATTTCTCGCATGTGTTCCTGGCGCTGTAGCTCCAAGGATTTGATGTCCAGACTTGTGCACCAGCCTGAAGCCTCGAGCTTTGCGCACGCCGATTCGATAGATGTTAGCGACGACTGACGTTTCTTGGTGAGGAAATCTGCGTATCCACATAATTCCTCAACCGTAAGCTCATTGAGCTCATTTGAGGCGACCGCACTGTTCTCGAAGACCTGTTTGAAGAAGATCTGCGATTTTTCGGGAGCATGGTCGAATGCCATGGAGTTTTGGCTGGGCAGAGGGGCTACCGTCGGCGTAGTAAACTGCGAGATGAAATTGCGGGATTCGTTTGCGTTCCCCGCGGTATCTAATTTGGAAAGTTTTGCCAAAAATGATGGCTGGTCAGTGGCTGGAGTGGTAGCGATTGAACTGGAATGGCCGGCTCCAAGCACAGAACCATTCAGGCCCAGGTCTTGATGGCTAGCGCACAGTCCCAGGGCCAGCGAGGAACGAGAAGACCTTGTGATTGGGCGAGGCAATGCCATTTTCAACAAACCATTTGATGAAAGCTTGGAGGAAGGTCTTAAATCAAGAGATATACTCGGAGAGATGGGCGAATCTAGCGGCGTAACATCGCGGTGTATTGCACTAGTCAAGGCTTGCGAGCTCGACTGGAGAGAATTGAAGGATAGTTTTCTCAACCCACT